>OY365807.1:29989127-30050921 GCA_959347315.1 Bimastos eiseni
TCTGAACTTAAGTCTTTCTTTGTAACTGTAGACAGTCTACAGGTGTCTGGCCCAATATATTCTCATGCAGTCTGATAACTTGTGCGATGACGTAACTATAAGGAACGATGAAAATATACGGGCTATATCGTAGCTGCGCTATTCACAAACAGACACTAGCTGTGCTCGCATGTATACGGTGCAAGGGGATCTCTCTTGTGATAAAGCAGAAGTAAGTATAAATCGGTGATTTATAGGAGCCTGGAGAAGAATAACTGGGCATTTCCGAGAAGAAGGAACAGCAGCAATTTGTAATTGGACACGTGGGAAACACCATCGAAAATGGATAACGCAAGTAAACAGTAAGTCAGCGATGAGAGAAAGAAAGCGTGAGAAGCAGACAAAGGAAAACAACGATAAAAGAGTAAATCCATCCACCGCTGCAATTGTGCATTGCAGGGGTCACATCAGTATTAAGAAAATCACAATGTTGCTTAAAATATATGGCCAATACGTTGTATTGTGTTCGTCTATCCATCCGTTCGTTAGTCTGTCTGTGTGTGGTTGTATATCCGTTTTTCTATCTTCCCATCAATCTGTTTTTCTGGTTGTCTTATAGATCTAACAGACATGTATAATTGTGTATATGATCTCGCATGTATATACTAGGCGTGTATGCGTTCATGCGTGCATGCGTGTGTGTGTATGTATGTATGTAAGTATGTACTATGCATGCACGCATGTGTGAGGGACAGGACGGACGGACAGACCAACGTAAGTTTGTATGCCTATCTGCCTGCCTTCCAGCCTTCCTGCCTATCTGCCTACCATGCCTGCCTGCCTTCCTGCCTATCTGCCTGCCTTCCTGCCTTCCTGCCTGGTTGTGCTGCCTTCCTGCCTGCCTGCCTTCCTGCCTATCTGCCTTCCTGACTGCCTGCCTTCCTGCTTATCTGCCTACTATGCCTGCCTGCCTTCCTGCCTATCTGCCTGCCTTCCTGCCTTCCTGCCTGGTTGCGCTGCCTTCCTGCCTGCCTGCCTTCCTGCCTATCTGCCTTCCTGACTGCCTGCCTTCCTGCTTATCTGCCTACTATGCCTGCCTGCCTTCCTGCCTATCTGCCTGCCTTCCTGCCTTCCTGCCTTCCTGCCTGGTTGCGCTGCCTTCCTGCCTTCCTGCCTTCCTGCCTATCTGCCTTCCTGCCTTCCTGCCTATCTGCCTTCCTGCCTATCTGCCTTCCTGCCTATCTGCCTTCCTGCCTATCTGCCTTCCTGCCTTCCTGCCTTCCTGCCTATCTGCCTTCCTGCCTATCTGCCTTCCTGCCTATCTGCCTTCCTGCCTATCTGCCTTCCTGCCTATCTGCCTTCCTGCCTATCTGCCTATCTGCCTTCCTGCCTATCTGCCTTCCTGCCTATCTGCCTTCTTGCCTATCTGCCTTCCTGCCTATCTGCCTTCCTGCCTATCTGCCTTGCTGCCTATCTGCCTTCCTGCCTATCTGCCTATCTGCCTTCCTGCCTTCCTGCCTATCTGCCTTCCTGCCTATCTGCCTTCCTGCCTATCTGCCTTCCTGCCTATCTGCCTTCCTGCTTATCTGCCTATCTGCCTTCCTGCCTATCTGCCTTCCTGCCTATCTGCCTTCCTGCCTATCTGCCTTCCTGCCTATCTGCCTTCCTGCCTATCTGCCTATCTGCCTTCCTGCCTATCTGCCTTCCTGCCTATCTGCCTTCCTGCCTATCTGCCTTCCTGCCTATCTGCCTTCCTGCCTATCTGCCTATCTGCCTTCCTGCCTATCTGCCTTCCTGCCTATCTGCCTTCCTGTCTATCTGCCTTCCTGCCTATCTGCCTTCCTGCCTATCTGCCTATCTGCCTTCCTGCCTATCTGCCTTCCTGCCTATCTGCCTTCCTGCCTATCTGCCTTCCTGCCTATCTGCCTTCCTGCCTATCTGCCTATCTGCCTTCCTGCCTGTCTGCCCGCCTGTCTGCCCAAGACAAACGTATTCCGACCTATTCATATTTGTGTCTGTCATATGTGTGTTTGAACTTGTTGTGTCTCCCTTCGAATCACATCAAAGGCATCAAAGTAGTAGTGAGCGGCTGTTGAACACTTATCGAACGCTATATAAAACCGTTTGTCGCATTGAATTAGTAAGTAAGTAATGACGGATGAAGGAATAGATGAACATTGCATTAATAAACCTGACGATGTTGCATCTCGTGTCGTATCGTATGATTCCTATGATTTGTGCTAATTTAATTATGCCTGCGAATGTGTCTCTAAAACTTCGGCTCATATGAGTTTATCTCAGATGAAATAAGACAATGATATGTACACATGTGAGAAATGAGACACGTGCAGAAGGTGAATGAGATGATTGTGCATGCGTGCGAGTGAGGTATATACATGTATGTAACATTGTAACTATGGACTGACCATATTGAGGTATATACAATGTATGTAACTATGGACTGATCATATTAAATAAGTAACCATACCAATGTTAATATTGAACAGACAGCATATGTACTCCATCGGTGGACGGAAGAGTGGATCGACTCACACAGCTGCTGATCTAATAGAAGACGGGAGTTGTAAGAAAGGAAGAAAATCCTGTTTAGAAACAGATATCCAGGAATTTATGATCAGGCAGAATAACACTGAATACCCAAGGTCGTGTGTGTCGCGGTTATGTCTGAAACGTGAGTCCAAATTGAGAGTAATGAAAATAAATGTTAGAAATGGAAACATTAGACAGAGAAAGAACAGCTAATATCAGATTCCCTCAAAAGTAGAAGAGAAACGCGCTGCAAATATCTTCATTGCGACTCACATTTAAGCTGCATTTCGAAAACAGGCTAAATGACCCAATCAAAAAGGCGGGTTCCACAACTACAGGTTTTTTTTAGCTATACATGTGGTTCCTTTGTCTCCCATTTGATCCTATTCTCGGTCATTTCGCGTAGAAATTCTCTGCTATGCAAATCTTCTCCTCTATTAGTTATTGCATTCTTCTCTTTTCTTGCACTTACTTTACTTGATTTGCCAACGATTGGAGGAGGTATAGGCGCCGACTCCACAGAGGCAACAGGGATATCCGCCCCAGTACTCAGTCGGCGCCTATGGGAGGAGGGTTTCTGCTTCCTTTTGTCTGTCTGTCTGCTTGACTGGTTGGGCTGACTTTTTCTCGAGAAACTGCTTTAATTATTGCGTTGTGACCCTCTGGGAGGGCCAGCGAACGATACATTCCGACACACTGTACCAGGACCATCGGGCATTCTGTACCAGGTTCGATAGACCGTTGGGTATTCTGTACCAGGATTAATGGACCGTCGGGTATTCTGTACCAGAATCCTTAGACCATCGAGTATTCTGTACCGGAACCGATAATCCGTCGGGTGTTGTGCACCAGGATCGGTGGACCGTCAGGTATTCTGTACCTTGATCGATAGACCGTCGGGTATTCTGAACTAGGGCCGATGTACCGTCGGATATTCTGTATCAAACCCGATGGACCGTCGGGCATTCATTGATGACTACGTTTTTGCTCCCCAACTCTCCAGCAACCACAGACCTGATTAACTAAGCCTGCATGATATCCGCTCATGGATCACATCACCGCTTGGCGATAGATTACAACCGGAAAAAGAACAGTTCTATTTTTAAAAAGTCGATTCACTGCGGAAGACATGGCGATGTAGGGAATAGATAAATTTTATTAAACTAAAATAAGCAGTTCGTGGACGGATTTCTAAAGTGAAGCATAATACTGGAAATATTTCAAGCGGTCAAATGGACGGGAGAGGTCAAGTCGACAAGAGAGGTCAAGTCGACAGAAGAGGTCAAGTCGACAAAGAGGTGAGGTAGATTCGTTGAGCAAGTCACACACAAAAGTCGAAGTAGATGATTAAATCCTCTTTATTTCCAATAAACCCGACAAACCCATTCTAAAGCATAAATTTCTTTTTTCCCCATACAGATAGGCCTACTGAACTTTTAATTCATTACAAAATCGGTCACTTTGAACGCGAAGCCCGTCAAATTGTCCTGCAATGTTAGAAATAGCTTCTGTGACTTTTTCTCGCCCAAGGAAAACCTGTCATAGACACGAAACTCACTTCCTTATCACTGACAATTCCTGAGATAATCTGGATTAGAAATTTTCTCGGGTTGCGTAGTACATCGTCCGAACATGCAGAGAATACAGCAAGTAGCGGCGAAGGTTGCATTATTTATTTCGTCGCAAAATGACAATATAGCTCGACACTAGTTTCCTCTGGCTATGCTACGGGCAGGTGCATTGCGTTGATCACATTGGAACGTCGTCGTATCTCTTCAGTGAATGGCCGGTGATTGCGTGATAATGAATCGTCATTAAATGAATTAACGGCCAGCCTGACCAATGCACGAACGGCTTCAGATGGGATTACTTATTTCCAGTTACTAGGCAGGACAGCGATTGAAGCACGCTAATGGCTTGTAACCAAATGGCCAGGTGGTAATCATGAAATTGCAATTTGTGTCTGAAAGCAGAGGTGAAAAATAGACCTGCATCGGGGACGCCAAACGTTGAAGTTCGTTCCTCTATCTCAGTATTTAGCGAAGTCGAAAATAATAGGTTTTAAGCAATTTTGGTAACTTTTCTCTGTCTATGTTAAATAATTTAAATTCCAGTTAATGCAATGATAAGGTAATGGTCGATGTGGAATAATGCATAACTGACTTTCGTATTCAGCGGACGGAACCAGAATGGCTAGAGCTTTTACGTGAGACTCCGTGAGTAATGATTTCATGGTTTGTCAGCGCAGGTTCTGGGCTTTTACAAGAATCCGACATTTAGACAATCTAGAATAATGTGCAATCGAGAGGATGTGATGCATGACTTGCCAACTCGATCAACTTAGAATAAACTATCACGATTGGTTTGTGCGGGCATGCAGCAAACAAGTGCTACTTATTGGTCACTTAGCACTGATTCTATTTCTGTTTTAGAATAATGTTTTAATTTAATGATATGAGTATGGTCCCATTCACAGCGAATCTTGAAAAGATTGATAGAATTTGCAGGTATGTTTACTGCATCAGTTAAGTTTATGTTGCTGCGTTGCAACTTAACAAACTCCTTCTTGTGCATCATTTTTAGAAAGCGTTTGGCTTTTCGTCCAGAGCTTTCATGAACACGCAGATCTAGGTCAACTATAAGTGTAGTACGTGGGATTCGACCAGATGGATATGTGTCCAGTCTAATGTTATTTCCTTAACCGCTCTTATAATTCATGGGCAATGACAAAAAGTCTATTCACAGTCATCGGCTACAGAGAGAGCTAAGGTAGACTTTGGCTGTATTGAGTTTAATCTTAGTCCCGTAGATTTCCATTCAGAAGTGGCAAGACTTCGGATGATTGAATAGGCTCTATGAAGAATTTCTTGGTCTGTGTAAGAGGTGAATGCGAGAGTCAAGAACTTAGGCTAAAAAACTGACTGAATGGCCTATCTAACGTGTTCGTCTTCTTAAACTTTAGGCCTACCTATAGGTGTTCCTACTATAGCGAGCTCATTTTAATCCCTTCAGGGCCTTTTCGTGTCGCCGCTATCAAGCATAACGTATAATGTTTTGATTGATTTGTTATTTTAGGCAAATGTTGGTTACAAAATAAACGATCTGATTCGATTGGTTTTGATTTGAGAGCTTCCTGGCCGTAGGTTAGGTAATTCAGCTAATGTTTGATATAAGACTTAGTTTATGGCTTAGTAAGCGTTGGCCTACGTATAAATAAGTCAGATGTATTAATTTCCGGTGGTTGACTGCGATTCTGTTCTGAAGTAGACAACGTTTCTGGTAATTACCTTTATTTTTCTCGCGAGATCCTTACCGTCTTGTCTTCTTGTGTGTACAGTTACCCAATGTCAGTGCAGTTGTTTAGTTTGGCCCAAGAGGTTAATTTCGCAAAAGCATCAAATGAAGGCAGAATTTGTATCAATCCGTGTATGGATATTTTCATACACAGAAGCCCCGTTCCAGGCTTTTACCTGTACAAGTACAGTAACATTGCATTTGAATAACGGACGAGAGAGAGAGAGAAAGAGAGAGAGAGAGAGAGAGAGAGAGAGAGAGAGAGTGCTATGCAATTGATAGTCAAAACACTGTAGCAAATTTTTGAGCTGTATAATAAGAATCCTTGCCATACTAGGAAATCTGGCTTTTAAGTATTGGTCCTCAGTCAGAAGTTTACGAATAACGACGGGAAAGGGTTTACAAAGGAGACGCTGGTGCATAAGCAGGAAGAATACAATGCTTCAGCCCCGACAGGATGTAATATTCCACTTAGCTAAAAGTCGCTTTGTGTTTAACCTTATATAAGACGACTGATATTCAGCTCGATGTCCAATTTCCTGGAAGATGGATATTCGTCCATTCATTCCGAGTATTCATATAGCACCTCCTCAGGAGAGCTACTCAGAAACGACGTGTTCAGGTCAGTCACAGCTTATATGTAGAATTTGAGGGTCTTACATAGTTATATATTGATGTCGTGGATATCGTTTGCGTAAACATTTTCTAACGCGCTTTGACTTAAAACTGACGACCGCTACCAATTCCTGGCGCCTCTTCGTCGTTTGTCTGAATCGCCATTTGACGGTCACAGAAGCGAATAAATTACCTTCATTCTATCGGTCGTTTGTCATGCCAGTTGTGTCTCTCGTGTTTAGTTCCATGTATTCGATTATCCAGGGCAGTCAGGTCTTCTTCGCTTATCTTTCTTTGCAATTTGCATTTAGGGCGTAAGCAGGGTAATCCAGTTCACGAAATTGAATGTCCTAAACGTCATTTATATTATTGTCGACAGTTCTGATTATAAAATGAAATTCTTCTTGCATATTTAGGCCCAAGTACACGCACGCACAGACTGGCAAACACGCGAGTGCGGGGAAAAACCTGTCAGTTTCTTAAATACCTGGATATATAAAAAGCCTCAAAGGCGAGAGTTTCTTCATATTTAAACTACCCTACCATTCATTGCTTGTCTAACATTATCCTACTGCACGTTCCCTTTCCTAACCACGTGATGCCTTCTTTCGCCTTCTACCAAATTATTGATTTTCTCTCTTGGTCTGAGTCACATCCGTCTCTGCTACAATCTGCGTTAATACTCGAACTGCCGAAGGAACACGAATTGAGATTTCAATACCTCAGGGAAGAACGTATCGCGTTCTGCGCTCTCAGGAAGAGGACAGACGACGTGGAGGAGGCATGCGAAATATCAGCTCAACGAAATAGCACACTCGCCGATTTAGTGCAGGCGGATTATTCCGTCAAATGGACTTCGTCTTCGATGTCGTTCGGCATCTACAGTTTCTTGATTTTGGAGTTTGTCGCGTCCCCCCCAGCTGGGGCCTTACACTTCGTCGTTCGACGCCTGCGCTGGACGGCTTAAACCGGTTGATTAGATTCGCGGCTGCTGCGGCTGCAAATTATCCGTCAGCGCCAAAGACAGGTTTCTTTCGGTCGTGATGCTCCCCGCATGGAAGAAGTCTCATACGATCCGGTACATCCCAAGTATCTTAAGGTTTCAATGAGGGGTTACAACACATAATTATAACCACATGGATACGTACACACAAATACATGGGCCTACAAACATACAAGTAACACAATCGTATAGGCGCATACATACGTGCAGTTGCAAATCATACATGCATTCACGCATACATGTATCGTACATGAGCATACAGGTTCAGAGAAATCGTTGGTCTCCGACTGCCGAGACTAGAGCGATGGTGGAAATGACTGATAAGAGGCCATATTGATTTACTGCGCTTAGGTCAAGGATAAACGCAGAATAATGGTGCCATTAATCATATAATGTGAATACGCGCATTCTGTGCATATAAATACATTACAGGCCTGTATACATTTATATAGACATAGACCTATATAACATTATTTTTAATTATTAGAGATTGAAATTGTAATCTTGGGCTGAAATGAAAAGAATAATAAAACCAAGGTTTGTCACCCGAACATTGTAATTTATTGCGACCAGGAGAAGCGATGCAGTTAAGTCGTCATATTGAAATGACTTGATCGCATTTATGTTATAGGTGCTTAATATTATATGAGCATCACGTGTAAACACAATAGTTTTCTTGGCTTCCATGCGAAGCACCGATAGTGAGTTAGAGAATTTGCTTTGTACAACAGTTAATATGTATTCGTTAATTTAGATGGGGTTTATTTAATAAATGATCTGCTTGTTATTCCGACTCTGTAGGACTAAGGACCCAAGGACTCAATTAAGTTTATAATCGACCACATTACATACTACCAGGGGTGTAACAAGCGGGAAGGCAGGGGCACCGGCCCCCATTTTTAAAAAACTGGGGGGCAAAGCCCCCAGTTTTATTGCTCAGTGCCCCCATGTGCTCCCAAATTGATTCTTTTTATTGTTCTCCAATGGCTTTTTAGGATGACTTTTGTTAAGATAATTTGTGCCCCCCCCCATTTTTCATATTTCTGGGGAAGCAAAATTAAAAAAGTGGGGGCATCTTCACGCAATATTTTGGAAATTATGCCCCTCCCGCTTTTCAAAACCTTGTCACACTTCTGCACACTATGTCTGAAAGTTTGATCAATATAGGCCTACTGTAACAGCGTATATCATCAATCATCAACTTTATTATTATTTTTATTATAATAATTATTATTATTATTTTGGTTTTTTGTGCCCAATGTATAAATAATCTCTCAGGCGATACAAACAATATCCGGAGATGTTGTGGTTTTCGGCAGTGTTTGGAAGGCAAATGTGCCTGTGAAGGCAACCGCGTTAAAGCGTTGGATTGCGGTAGCTAGGCGTTGGAAAAGATAAGATGTCTCTCTAATATCTCCAGTGCTTAGTGTTAAACGTTTACCCAGATCCTTAATAAAGTCTAGTCCATTGATGTTAATGGGGCCTAGGGTCTCAAAAGCCACTGGTACAAAATGATGGTTGGTCAGCAGGTGGACGTACTTCGCTTTCTTTCTTGTAGCCGCCATTTCCGCTGCTGCCCCTGCCGCAGCAGCCGTCGCCTGGATGTAGGATGGAGCGACCGTGTCTGTTACGGTGGCGTCCCATACGAGGCTACGCCACCCTCGCCATGGTATCAGTGTCAAGCCGTCTGGTCTTTTGCCATCCGTTCGTGAAAGTCCTGGAGGTTCCTTGATGTTAGGCATACCAGCTTGCGTAAGACTTCGGCTTATGACGTCATTTATTGTCGCATGTCTGGCTATTCGGCCCGGGCCTAGAATGCATGATAGGCCATGCGAACCATCTGCCGTCACCCTCGACCCACATGGGCACGTGTGAGGCTCGCATATCATCGATCCAAGTCTGAGACCCACCGCTACTCTGACTGTTTCGTCATCCATTCGCAATCCACATGACGATATCGGAAGTGCGAATAGCCAGTCGCCTACATGAGGCGCTGCAGCCGCTTTAAGTCTTGCTTGATGGTACGTGTCGTTGCATGTGTCGATCAGTCCTTCACTTTCTTCACCAGCGACTTGTCCCAAGAGGCTTGTTTGTATGCTGCTTGGTTGTCAGGTTGCGTTGTCTGTCCGACTTCGGTCCATCTTTGCAGCATCAATACCATCTGTTCATCTGTGAATACTTGATCCTGGCCCAGCATGGAGGATTGGAGGACGCGGGTGCTTGCAGCGGAAGCCAAGAAGGCAGGAAGCGCCAGCGAAGCAGCCCGACGTATGCCCAGACCTCCTAATTTGACTGGTAAAGACTACTGTAGCCATTGATTGTCATTTAGATTGATGTTCAATATTGAAGAGAGGCCTTTTCTTTGTATATCGTCGTATTTTTCCAGCAGCGGATGTTCATAGCAGGGGAAGCATCTCAACGTGTGCAGTAGCTTCTGAGAGCACATGGCGTTTCTTAGTAGGACCAGCGCGTCATGCTTAGCAATGTTTTCCAGTCTTGAGGCTGCAAGTGCCAGTTCGGAACATCTGAATTCCAGGCATGTTGTTAGCGCTTCTTCCGGCGATAGCGGCGCTCCCAGAAGACATGCCTCCTCGGGAGAAACTTCGCTAAAGTGCTGAAGGGCCTGATGTTCCGTCCATTCACTCGACCGTGTGATGACTTCGCATTTTTCGCGATTGAGTTGTAGTCCAATCAAGCCACACTCGTGCTCTATCATTCTCACGTCCTCTGCTACCACGGCCGTTGCTCCTCCGAGCGACAGGTCGTCAAGAAAACCCAGCGTTAGAGCTGATGACAATCTCTGCATGATTGGTTGCATTGGCAGGCAGAACAGCAATGGTCCCAGTGGGTCTCCTTGTTGAGGACCGACTTGCGAGAGCAGCGTGTATTTTCCAAATTGTAAGATTGTGGCTTCCGCATATGAGAGTCGGCAGTATGGCGTCAACTCCGGTGCTATCTCATCCATTGCCAGAAGCATGCGATCTCTATGCAGGCTGTTGAATGCATTACTGAAGTCTATCTTGACAATGACCGAGCCGTTGGGCATTTCTTTTAGGAATCTTCTGGCTGCGTGGCATGCCGCTTCTGCTCCTCCTGGCACTCCTACTCCTACCTAGCGCGGCGCCAGATATGTAGCTGCTTTCTGAACGGTGCTGGAGTTGGCGCTTTTAGATGTCAGTCGGCGCCAGTAGTAGCCGATCACTATCGGCCGCAAGCCTCCGATTTTTTTTCGTAAGGCGATCAGAGTACCTCCGAACAAGATCGGCCTGATCTGCGGTGGGCAGACTCCTGTGAGGAGCAGGTTGACTAGGCTTGTGATGGCTATAACGAGTGCAGTTCCGATCTCAGCACAAGTAACCAGATCTATAAGGTGTTGTGGTCGAATTCCATCCGGGCCTCCTGCGAAGCCAGCAGGGAAGGACCGGATGTGTCCTCTCACCTGCTCCTCACTGATCTGTAGAGGTTCCGATCGGGGTGCTGTCGTGTTGGCAGGCCGATCGCATGGAGGGTCTGGATGTTTTGATCGCAACTCCTCCAGTGTCTCTCGGTCTGCGTTTGCTGGCCCCTTGTCGCTTGAGCATAGAATTCTTACTGCTGCTCTAATGTTTCCGTCCTCCATCTTGGACGCCACCGCTGCTGCCACTGTCTGTTCGTCGCTTATATTTGCCTTTCGTCTGCCGTTCTGTGAGAAGTCTTGTGCTGTTATTTCTGCCCACTTTCGTGGCCATTCATTGAGGAAGCTTTCAACCCTGCTCTTGATTGTCGCGGTCAAGTTGTGACGTTTCCCTCCTCTTCTCGGTTGTTCAAAGATCCCGGCCCCGAAGGTTAACAGCATGTGCCAGTGTGATGGATTTTCCGCTTCGCTGAGGATCTTGTTTATTATTGAGGTTAGAAGTCTACCTGCACTTGATCTAGCGCCTTTAGGGATGCGTTTCAGGATTTTCTGTCGCATCGTCGGATGTGATGTCTTGTTCCGGTTGAGATCATCCACTGCGGCTTTTCCGACGTGATCTTGTGTGCTGACTTCCCTTTCTGTAGGCGGTGGCTGGTTCGGTGGATGGTGGATTGTCGTGTCTTGCTTTGCGCTGCTGTTGGGGCCGACGTCGCAGTCCTCTCGCGTCGTATCCGGATATGTCGACTGATCCGCTCCTAGAGGCAATCTTCCAGATCCGGGACATGGCTGGTTTCTGGGCCCGTGTAGATGAACCTTTCCGTCCCGGTTGTGCAGCTGTCTTTCAACTCTACACACGCTGCAGGCTACCCTAGCTTTCTGCGACGGTCGCAGGGGCGTCGGGCCGTCCATTTCCTGATGTGGACTCTATAGTCGGTGTTCCGAGTGTCTTTCTCCTAATGTGCAAAGTCTTTCAGAGGGAACATACGGGATGAAATGGTGACGTGATTGAAATTAGGATACAGGTGCGCTGTGGGCTTAGAATGCGGGTGTGCTGGTGGGCGGAGCCACACCAGTACTCGGGTGACTGGTGCTTCAAAGTTCAAAACCTACGTAAACTTGAACATATACAGATTCAACTGTGCTACCCCATAAAATCACCCTATCCGTAAGGAGTAGGTTCAAACAAACCGTAAAACAAAGAGTGATATTATTATTATTTAAGACGGTGATTGTTTTACGTCGCTAATCCTGTATCCTGTTGCAGGGCGGTACAGGGCTATAATTGCGCCCTGTGCGTAGCATCAACTTGGCGTCCCCACATTTGGAAAATAGTGCATTTTATGGAATAATAAGTTATTCCATCCTGAAATTTGCGCCTTTTCCACATTTGCGCCATGGGCCTAGGCCCCACTAGTCCCCCCTCGGTCCGGCCCTGTCTTGCTGCATCCTGACTAATTATGCCTGCCCATAGATAAATTCGACTCCTATAATAACTGATCATCATTAGTTCTTACTGAACTTGAAATCACGCAAATCTTGTCAGTTTGAAAGATAACGAAGATATACAAACGACTGAGTAAAGGAGCTGCTGATGAGATGACATAAGCTGTGGAAGGGTCTTGATCATCCAGTCAGATGCATAACAGAGCATTCCGTATAAATATTGTGGGGCAATAACCAGCGGTCGTTCTTGTTCTCGATCCGCTGGCTTTCCCTCTCCATGATGGATCGTAATAAGCGACAGAGCGGAGACCGTCCTGTCACCGATGGGACAGGTATACCCATTCAACCAGTGGCAGTTCAGTTGGCTCTACAGTGCCCCCCAACTGAGGCGGTGCCAACCCACGGTGGTCCCAGATTTCAGTTCATTTTTAGTTCTGAAGATACCAGACATCCAGTCAGGTTCCCCGACCTCTGCGTGGCCCTGTGTTGGAAAGGGGTAGAGCCACTGCATTCAATAAGTAGGCCTACGTTGTATGTAGGCTCAAGTCCGTGAAGACAGATGCAAGCCAAATATGGACCTGACTATTGCATTCTCCATACTTCAAGAAATCCTCCCTAACATTAAACAGCAGGTTTTTTCAGTAATCAAAACGTCTGCTTATGACGAAGGCATGCAGGCCTACACTGTACACTATGTACAGTTAGGGTCTGTTTGGCTTCAAGTGTCGGTGACGACACTGGTGCTGGGGAAGCTAATAGCCAGCCTATAGCAGTACAACTTGCGTAGGTTGGTCACGTGGTCTTTCAGTACCATCATCTCCAGTCGATCAGAGCATCGCAGAATGTTGCAGACGTTGATTGAAACTGAATCCACTGACAGTGATTTAAACAGCATCTGATGTCAAGTGCCAATCCAATAAGAGATCTGAAGTCTGTTATTTGCTCAAAACTCTTGTCCAGAGAATGCTTTTGATTAGTTTTACTGTGCGAGGCGCTCAGAGTAAGCCCCTGTTGTGGATACAATATTATGGTCTCTTCCTTTGAGGATTCTCTCATTCCATTCCTTGTGGGAACCGAGCCATGCATGGCCAAGCGCATCGATACACAGTACTGTTGGCCTGTTCAAATGGTCTGGAGTATAATTACAGGCATTATCACACTGACATACTGGACTAAACACTGACATAGAAGAATAATAATAAGAATCATTAGAAGAGAAATCATTAGAAGGGAATCATTAGAAATAGAAGAGGAATCATTTTAAGTGGAATCATTTTAAGAGGAATCATTACAAGTGAAATCATCAGAAGAGAAATTCTTAGAAGAGGAATCATTAGAAGAGGAATCATTAGAAGAGAAATCATCAGAAGAGAAATCGTTAGAAGATGAGTCATTAGAAGAGAAATCATTAGAATGGGAATCATTATAAATATATGAGGAATCATTTGATGAGAAATCATCAGAAGAGGAATCATTAGAAGAGAAATCAGTAGAATAGGAATCATTATAAATAGATGAGGAATCATTAGAAGAGAAATCATTAGAAGTTGAATCATTAGAAGAGAAATCATTAGAAGGGGAATCATTAGAAGAGGAATCATTAGAAATAGAACAGAAATCATTTGAAGAGGAATCATTAAAAGAGAAATCATTTGAAGACGAATCATTAGAAGAGGAATCATTAGAAGAAGAAGTACAATAAGAAATAGGGATAAAAAGAAGAAGAGCAGTTTCCTAAGTTACCTTATAAGTAACCATAGGTGTGAAACGCTTGCGACTTATTTTTTCCTCTGACCTCTGCATATGAGTTGGTGGCCAGTTCTATCCATCGTCGTCTCAATTCCCCACTGGCACACTACTCATCATAGCTGAGTTGACTGGGACGCAAACGGAACATATAATCGTAATTTTAATTTATGTCTAAATCGTGATCGATGGCGTATGTTTAAAAACCCAGAGGCACGTGAGTGGCATTACAATGGCATTACAAGTCAGAAGTTTGTGTAAGAAATCGGACTACTGAGGCTTGCTACACATTAGTGTCTGGCGAGTCTGAACTGTCATTAATGCGCAGTGCTCTTAGCCAATCAGTCAAAGTTTCTGCATCCTGTTGGCGTCTACAGAGGAAATTCTCAGACATTTAATCAGATCTGCTCTGACAGTTGGACTTATTTCCAGCGACACTTAAGCCTCAGTAGACGCACTCGGTTGCTAGTTAAATGGATTAAGGATTTCACTCTGTGTGTATTTCGTAATTACATAGACTTATTATGACTTTGGCGACTGACCGTGAATCTGCTGGACGATACATTCACAGAGCATATGTATATAAGTCGACATACGTGTAGGTGGAGTTAGCAATGATGGACGTAGATCTATATCGCTGACAATAGTCTTCCATTCAATGACCGGGATAAGCCGCATCAGATTTAAATTTATTATTGTCTGGCATATAAAACCATCTCGTGTATGGCATATGCCTTATGTTATGACATAAGATCGATCAGGTAATATAGTAACAATCATTAACCAAAATCCTTAGTGTTTTGTTGTGTGCCAGAGTTTGTCGATAATGATTTTCCTTTTCATAGATCATATTCCGCAATTGATCAACTTTTCATTTTGATTGAACTGTCACAGGCGAAGAGCGCTTCTAAGAAGATCACTGAAGGCGCTATATAACAATCTAAGTGGAAAAGACAAGCCATGACACGACAAGAAGCGATTGTGTGTGATTTAAGATGATCAGATGTGAGTTGTTCAGTAATTGAGGAGGCTAACGCAGTCACGCGACGTATACCCCACACAGATCCTGAGTCACCCTTTTTATCTCCTCCCCTTGGGTGAACTTGGGGGAAGGGGAGATGGGAAAGATGCTGGAATGAAGAGGTACCGCATGAATATATAGCTTTGACCTCTCAAATGACCACTAGTAAAATGCAACTTTTTAGAACAATATCATTAAAATATATATTAAATTTAAATGTATCTTAAAGCTATTTAGAGCTAAATTTGTGGTCGTAGACGTTTAGGAGTGCTAACTGAATTGTTACCCCTGGTCGTAGGCCTATGAAGCGGGAAACGTCACTGAATTGGCTACAGTTGTAGAGTGAAAATGGAGTGAACCAGAAAGCTTGGTGAGTATTGACTCACAAATGAGTGAGTCAGAACCCATAGTGAGTCAGGACCCGTTTGGGGATCGATCAGGTGAAGGAATAGGTTTCGCTATTGTTGAACTTCTGTTGTGATAGCTAAGAAGTGATAAGTAACTTGGATGTTATAAGATGACGTGAGTGAGTGAGTGAGTGAATGGATAGCTGGATGGAATCCGATTTTTGGAATTGGAGTTGTGTTTCCTGTTGGAGTTTGAAAGACGGATGAACAACTGCTTTAAATGGCGACACAGTTCTCCGACTCCAGATGCAGTCGAAGGACATCGAGAACCATCAAGTACCATGCAGGACCATCATGGGCCACAAATAGCATAGAATACCATAGAGGATCATAGAGGACAATATATAGGACCATAGAGGACCGCAGAGGGCCATAGAATACCACAGAGGATGGAACCATAGAGGACTATCGAGGACCATAGGGGACCGTATAAGACATTAGAGGATTCCTCGACGCAAAAATCTAATAGAAGCATCAACACGACCGACACTGATCGGACAGGCGGAGCGATGGAACGATAGATGGATGTACGGGTGAGTGGATGGAAATTCCAGAATACTGAAGAGGGAGGATTAGCACTAAGGGAACAGCTAAGGCAGATGGAACGGTCCTTGATGATGAATGAAGGGACTGTAAAGCCGTTGAATTGAAAGGCGGCTGTAAAGCCTTGAAGATAGACGGAAAACAACGGAATGATGGAATAATAAAGAAACAGAAAACGTCATCCAATGTCAACTCTGGTTATGCATAGCATCGGCGGTCCAGGCCAGACCCACCGAGGGAAAAATCATAGGTCTGGCTCAGGCACCTCTTGCGAAATATTAGCAACAGTTGTAGTTTCGATTTAGTCGGAATATTTTTTTCGCAGAAACGAGTGTCGAAATTTCATTTTCCGGAAGGCAATGCTGAAGGCGAGACAACAAACAGCAGAATAGACGAGCTTTGGTCTGAAATTAATCGTGTAAGCCGACGGCAGATTGTCGCCTTGAGGAATAGTCAGAATTAGAGAGGCTTGTCGATTCTACAGAGTCTTATGAGGTTTCAAGAACTGATTGGATTCTGCCGCTCTTGGATTACTTTGACCCACCCTCCATCACTGGCCATTCCAAGCTAATGAATATTCACGAATGATGGCGTCAGTATCCTACCGCTGCTGTTGCTGTTTCTCATTGTCGTTGGCGGTGCTTGACTTTACCATAAATTTTCTTAAGCATCAGCTTTGTCAAACCTTTACGGTTATTCGTGACGACGATCGAAAGTAAAGACTCAGAATATTAAGTTTAGACACATGTCGGCCTATACATGTAGGTCTAAATGTTCATAAGATCCGAAGATGTTCTTTATCACTGCAAGGTCCTACTTTTGTCTAATTGGCTTATATATCACGGGTCAGCAGCAATGACGTCACAACGCTAGATTGCAGCAGTGTGGTATACGGCCTGGTAATGAGAAGACGCAAATGGCTAGCATGGATTGACATGGTATATCGAATGCCAATGTTTTGACCTTTGACGCCGACCTTATCCTTGCTCTTACGAATTAACATTACGGTTCAAGATGGCGCGTATGACATTTTCTTAAGACAAGAGAGACTCGCATTGCCACTCGTGTCATCACTCTGTAATACAACAACGTGGCAGACTGGATGAACAGTCGTCTCCTAACACTTATATTAAGTGCGCATGTTCGATTCGAGCCCATCAGGTAAAGTGAGGAGGTTATCAGTCTTTTACGATATTGCTACTTTACAACATCGACTCAGAATTATGATCGATTAGAGACAAAGGTGTCACATAACGTAGGATGCAAACTGAATAACTGAGGTCATTGTCCTCTGACCAAAATTAGTGAGTGACACATATTTTTGTTTTTGTTAACAGGTGGCGCTACTCTTCGTTAACCTGATGTCCTGCACTCTGTACGTCTGTCTCGTTGTATCCCTGCGTCGCCTTGATCAGTTCTGTCGTCTGCTTGCGTCCTCCTCCTCCGTCGTCGTCGCCTCCCCCTCGTCAACTGATGACGACTTCCGTCGCGACATCTGGATCGTTCGTCTCGTCGTTCAGAATGGTCTGGCGATGTTCGCCATGTGGGGAACAGTGGCGTCCATGTTCAACTTCGCCGTCGTGCTTACCTACCGCACGGGGGCGCGCCAGAGCGTGTCGAGCAGCGTCGCCTTGAGCATCTTCACCCTGGAGATTATCACGTGGTGGATCTTCGACAACTTCGTCTTCGAGAGGTACTTCCGCTATCTCATCACTCCCTACGTCGTTCTCATTCTGTCGATCGCCGGAATCACGAGCAAGAACTGGGATCCGAGCAACGGAAACGCCGTCTACACGCTCGTCCTCTTCTGCCTCGTCGTCCTACTTACCGTCTCCAAGATGGCGCTGCTCGTCTGGCGACACAGAAATCGGCCGCTGTACGGCGCCATCACCACCGACGGCGGCGTCATCGGTCGTAACTGCGTTCTGGCAGGGGGCGTAGGGGTGGCGAGCGGGAGCGAGGGACGAGGACTGCTGAAGACGTCTAACTCCTGACACACACTGATGGCCAACGGCGATCTCCAGATGACAACGCCAGTCAGAAACGTCAAGGAAACGACGCTATGACGATGACGATGATGACGATTCGTTGTCGTTTCCGGTTGATTTAATTCGCTGCTCGGTTCGTTTGGTGCTCGCTGCTCTCAATCACTCACTCACTCACTTACTCACTCAGTGTTCGTTATGGAATCTAGAAACGCCCTCTAGTTACTTAGTGCACTGGCGATGATCCTAGAGTAAGCCTACACTGACATATGACACTCGTCGTGTCGCTTATGCCAAAGGCCTTAGACTTATACATTGCCAACTGCATGTATGTATATATATATGTATGCTGGCGCTGTGCTCAATAACCGAGGTTCAATTGATCAAATGAACGTGGATGTATATACGTATCTCAACCATGCCGAGCTATAGACCTATGTGTACCTCAACCTTCTACATGTACTTGTACCTTCAACTAAGTGGTGTCGGTGTTTTGCATTGTTGACTACGGTATATGTTAGTTAAACAGATTATAATATTATATGTGTCATATCTTACTGTATACTCTAAGACCTGCTTTGACAATGGCGTGAATTCAAATGCACTTTAGGTAGGGTGAGGTCATTTAATGTAGCTTATTGTCTAACTACATGAAGGGTACCAGAACTTCGTGCCCTAATTAATAAGCATAGAATGGTGGCTGTTTGAGGCCCAGTTAGGTCAATGCACTTTTTTTCGAATGACATTTTTAAACGAAGACTTTTGCATCTCGTGGGGATACTCTCAGCATTATATATACTTAAAGCATTTATCGTTATGCTATGGATGGTTGATTGATTTCTTGCACTGAGTTTGAACATTCGGTTAGGCATTAGCACTGTCTTAATGTCACATGATGTATTATAATTGTTTTGTTTGCGATGCTGACGATTTGCTGTGGCGCGTCCGCGTGGTTTGGACGTCGCTTTTGAGTGATGATAGGTTACAACGAACGCTGGCGATTGACTGACTTAACAGGATGACAATGTCGTGTTCAACTGTGGAACGATTCGAATTTTCTTGTACACGACGTAAATCTGAGGAGAATTTCCCTTTCAAACTAATTGTTAACGCGAACTTGTACGGTAAGCCGTTGTTATGTCGACTTTAAAGACAGAAATTTGAAAGGAAAAGCAAGAAATGCTCAAAATTAGATTTCGACTTATGGGAACCACTTAATCATGCATTCATTCATTACCTGCACAACAAGCCTACAGTATATCGCGGAAAGTGATTTTTACGGTAAATGAAGCGTATCCTGGACTCATCTGGACGTATTCGTGATATTCTGTGAAGACATTCTTAGCAATTGTGCTAAATCCATGCGAGTTTATTTAGCTGTTGAACTGACACAAGTGATGCTCAATTTCAATGAAACAGCGAGATTGTAAACCAGGTGCAGAGTCATCGTTCTAATCTTTTCCATAGTAAGAATCGTTAACTTGTGTTAGGGTTATGACTGCAAGGATGATTTTCATAATATGGTTCAGTCGTACGGATGATAAAGTCGGACTATTTTGTTAATTGGTCGCGTTTTGACCTAAGGTTAAAAGAATTTTGTTTCGGATCCTCGGTTAGGGTTAGAATGGTATGATTGTGATATATAGTCATCCAATGTTAGCCTACTCGAAGTTAATGATAATTACAGCGCAAATGTTAGTAATTGTGTAACGTTTACAGTTCACAGTTTACTTCGATGAATTGCTCCAAAAAGCGAGTAAATCCTTTACCAATCTTTATCTTCAGGAGCTGTGTCGACCGGTCACTGACAATGTCGGTCGACGGACGCTCAGATCCGCTGTGTGGAAGAGCTAATTAGTTTTGACGTTGTCATCAACGACTTTTCCGCAAAAAAGCGCTCAATATAAAATGAGTAGGACAGAAAGATTACTATAAAAGGATTCTCTTTATTTTATAATAAAATATAATATGCTTATAGATATAGCTGGTATTTAAATATTTTGTGATATTGATAATAGTGTTATTTTTTTATTGTAGCACATTTTGCTAAATTCCTATGATGTTATAGTTATTGCAAATTTTCAGCCATTAATTTTGAACAGAACAATGTGTTTACATTTGAATGAAATGTTTTATTTTTTATTTTTAATAATTTTTATTATTTTATTACCTTCAAAATTAAAATGCAAGACTTATATGCACAAAGCTAAAACTAAAACAACGAAGTTCTATAGGATCATAATTATTGTTTGTTTAACTTTAATTTCATGATTGTGTCGATTCTCTTCGCTAACAAACTTTACTACGATAAGATTATCATCCAGTTTCTCACTAAACCCGTACCGAAAGTTTCCTAGGGCTTGGTCTTGTGATAGGTAATGCGTGAGGCATAGTGTGGTGCAGCTGGGAGCTGAAAGATATTAAATAAAGTCAATCGGTATAAAACTAAACCCCTTCATATATGGGCCATACATACATAATATATATGTGTGTGCATATGAATGTATTATATGGTTGGTTAGTTTACACCATAATATATCAATGTGTACTGCTCTGGTGAATTTGATAATGAAGCTGACGTTAATAACCGAGTTATTACTGTTAAACTAATCTAAAGGGTTTCATGTAAAAAATGTGACAAATCAATTGACTAATTTTCAATGTTAAGTTAAGTTTGTATAAATTTAGTTAATTGTGCTATTATTTTGCGACTGTAGCCCAAACTTGCCATCTATGGTCTTAGTTGCCTTTTCATATTGATACCTGCTTTACTGAGTATTGAACGTCAATGCATGAAATACCATCAAGTAATATCATTCATTGATGAGTGAAAGATAGTTCTTGATCAGCTGTCCATCACTACCGTAAATGCTTATTGATGAGGCATGGCTAGCAGGATTCTTCCCTTTGGGGCTGACTTGTTTCGAGATTGCTGAACAATCCGCTTTCTATCATCAAGTGATAACTAACAATGTTCCTTAATATGTTCTTCAGTTCTTGCAACGTCTCAGTCATTGATACTGGATTATGGATGAATGCCTCAGATGCCAACAAATACCAAATCAGTGCTCGTGAATAAGCTGGTGCCCTGCGATTGGCTTTCAAGTGGCGCTTTAGAGAAACGATTTAAAAGTTTGATTACTTAACCACTTACAAAAGTCTGAGGCACAGCTGGATAACTAACAGATCTCCACATCGCGACTGAATAACAGCGTCTCCGATTCTCATTTCTGTGTGAACATGCACTCACAAAAACATTTTTAATGGGCCTACTATAATATTGTAATAATAACACATGGCGAGTAATTTATTCTAGGACGCAGTTTTCATAATCCTTTCTAAATTGAAATTTAATAATCGGCACAGTGGCCAATCGGTTAGAGCGGTCAGCCCATAACGTTCAGTGTGTGCTGAGCGAGCGGGTTCTACCATCGTCCAGGGAGTCACTGTGTAGGGACCTTGAGCAAGTCCTTCGCGCACAATTGCTCTGCAGTGCAACTGCAATTGCGCCGTCGAGGCGTGTGTGTGTGTGGACTTCTCAAAAGCAAAAAAATGAGAAGAGGGGCGGTATCAAATTTTGGAAATAAATAAATAAATAAAATTCTATGACGTACGACTACCCGAGAAATACTGTGAAGCTGAATATTCAACAGCTGCATCAATTTTGCACGGAGTACGCGCGGTCTGTAATGAAGGTGACAATTAGGGCAGCGATAGCCAGCACACGACGCAAGCCGCAATCGGACATTTGTAATTGGAATGAATGGACTGGACACTGGCGACGCTGATCAACGAAGAACATTAAACGCAATGAAGATCGAGTGAAATTGACTGTCACGAAGACTTAACCGACTGCGAACCAGCTGCAGACCCCGTATATACAGCCGTGCTAACGGACATTATTCATATCGGTCTGTGGCTAACCAATTTCAACCTCTATCGCGGTACGTTGCCATTGCAAACGAACTCTATATTGCTTGTCATGTGATCCTATCGTTAAACTTTGCAAGATGTATTGATGCCCTAACTGACTTTTTATTTTTATCAGACAAATGCTGACGGTCTTCTTATATTCATAGGCTTAGAGGAAGTTGAAGTGGGGAGAGGGGAAGCAGGGAGCTCTTTCGTCTGCCCAAACCACATATAATACGATTGTCAGTTCTTTCTCAAGAAAACGTCTCGCCTCCCACAACTATGCTTTTGGTTTTTTCAAAGACATCAAATTCCTTATCATGTCAGTCACAATTACTTGAGTCATACTTCATATATACTTCATACAATACTTCATATTTTCACCCTCGTAAGTAGCCCGCTATTGTGTAGGCCTATAATTAAAACAGGCACGTGTTGTTGGAGTCGACCCCCCCTCCCAATGGCATCCATTGATGGCTTGCAAGCTCAAGTCCGTAGGGAAGGCTAAGGCAACGGGGGTTGAAACGCACCTCCACTTGAAAAGGAAGGTCCACTCAATGTGTTTGGGTATATTTACAGGGTCCTATAACCAACGATCAATCCAAAACACACACACATGCTGAAAGTTACACTGTTAATTTTGGAAGGTCCACCTTTTTGAAGGTCACCAAAAGCGCACCCCCTCTTCTGAAAGACTACCTATGGGCATAAGGTTGCATAAACATTTTCTGTAGATCTCGTTTCTAAATCATATGTTCTAGATTCGGACCACATGGCATACGACATAAGCTGGGAGCCAATGCTTCAAAGGCGTACCCTCATTAACTGTAGAATACGCTGATCTCAGTAAGACCTGTTTTATTTCACCATCTATTGATGCTTCGACCGTCGAACACCGGCGCTTTAAAACAAATGCCAACCAATAATAATTATCAATAGGCTTATTGTTTATGAAAAAATAGTGATAATAAATTGCGTGGTTATTGTGCTCAAGAGTCAACCGAGAAATTGGGCGGGGGTTCAAATCCCAGTGAAACCAGACGTATGTTCCACTTGTTCCAGATTCCACTTGTAACTCCTATTGACCTCGGCTATAAAATGATTAGCAGACCAAATGGAGCTGCACCGTTTGGCCCCCAATACAGATTCCACATAATTAATTTTTTTAGCTGCGTGCTACACCCACTACATTGACTGCCAAGCTTCCTCTCCCTCACAGGTAGTCACAACTGTATTTGCCAATCAATTCTCATCTCAGATTCTCCAATAAACAGGGCCATATATAGAATATATATAATATATATATATAATATATATATAATATATATATATAATATATATATATATAATATATATATATATAATATATACATCCATCACTGCGCTACGTCACTGGAACGGTTTTCGTCATGATTGGCATAGGAGTGGCGCTATAGAATGTTGGAGATGATCAACTACAATGCGATCAGTGAGAACTGTCAAAGATAATTCTGTCGACATCAACGGCCTTCGTTTTCATAAGATGTGGTTCAGCGCCCTTTCTTTCGACCTCGGCTGCGTTACGGCGCTATATAAGTTGTCTTATTATTAAGGGTCCGTCCATAAATGACGTCACGCAACTGTGGACGATTTTTGACCCCTCCCCCTTAGTCACACGTCGTCACAAATGTCATGACCTCTCAGATATGACGTTGCAAAGTTCTGACCACCGAGAAAACCAGATGTCCAAAATGTATAATGCAAATTTTCTTATAATTATCAAAAAAGTAATTATGACTACGACCACAAAAGAAACTATAATAGTAGAACGAAGACAAACGGAGAAATTATAGTCATTACAATTTATTTTTTATGCATTCCTCAAGACGAAGGGCTCTGGCAGAAACATTACAATTATAATAAATGTTTAATAACGATAACTGGAAATAATCCAAACATTATGTCTCAGATCTCCATCCTCCCATGGTGAAGCAAACTGCTCCTTCGTGGAATAAAATATCAAATCAGCACTTTCTCCATTTCTTCGTTTGCGATTAGGCCTACCATCATTAGTTCTCGTTTCCAGAGTGCTTCGACTCTGTGAGGCCTGTGCGTTTGGGCAGGATAGTTGATTCGCGAAGGCTGCCTGTGTGTTACAGAATGGTTGCCTCAAGGAGGTCTGCAGGTATACGGGCGGGTATATCCGTACCCTTCCCGTACCCGCGGGTACGAGAAGGGTACGGGAAGGGTACGGGTACGTTTTTTTACGAGTGCGGGTAGACGAATCACGGGTACGGTGTAAGTCTCGGGGTCATACTCGGCACCGGTCGTTAATCGGTAACGTGGGATTTCCGGGCTCCCAACCGTGTATAACCCCTTGAGTCCTCGTGAGTCTAGAGAGTTTAAACCACCTCTTTCCGAGATTAAGGGTAGAAATCGGTTAGCTTCCTCAAAACTTGGCCACATAGAAGAAGAGCCTAGTCTATCCAGCATTTTATAATCTGGACGCAATCTTCCTTTTAAGCGCTCACTTCTACGCAGAAAATCGGGGGCTGTACTCGATTCCTGAACCAGTGACAAATTCCTTAAATCATGGAATGACGAGTATAAAGGTTGGCTGATGGTATAGGGCACGGCGTCACAGGGTGCGGCAATTGCTGTATCAAAGCAATCAGGGTTCGAAACTCGACTCACGGATCCCCGAGTAGAACCTTCTACTCTTTCCAACCTCTCGCTAAGTTCTGATAGATTAGCCAATTGTCCAGACTGACTCGTAACTAAATCTGCATGACTCTGAGAGATTTTAGCTAGTTTAGTTTCTATCCTGTTCTCTGATTCTAACTGATTCTTTGACATGCTATCTAGTTTAGTAAACAACCTGTCCAGTGCAGAATCAGGTCTACTGAAAGGTGAATTTATCCTTTCTATCTCAGTAGCCAATTCTACTTGATGCAAAAACTCCTGAGACATCATGAAAGAATATGAAGAAGTTTGATTGGAAGCAATAACAGAAAAGTAGTCAATTCACGGACAAGTACTCCAAATAAAATCACAAGAATCACAATCAATGTCCAAGTCACAATTAAGTCGGAAATAAAAGTGCTTCAAATTAAGCATACATCAGTCAACATATATATATTCTCAGTCAGAATAATTCAATCTCCTGACCCTAACCTATACGATCCGTAATAAGGTTCCCCAAATTTCACATCTAGGTGGGCATAATAAAATACAAAATGGATGGTACTTAACCTCAAAAATCGGGATAAATTCGATTCTCAAACGCTAATATCACGGTTTTCACGGGCTCAACTTATCCGAAATTCTTTGTATGTAGGCCTACAGTACTATCCCAGACGACGACTCTCGGGTAACTGGCAATGGGCTAAAGGGTACTCTTCTTTATATAGGAACTAGGTTCTACATCATTTCGCGGGGGGGGGGAACTGTCAAAACCCCTCCCTTGGCATACCAAATGGCCTCCGATATGCCTTGTCGGAGATCAACGCACCGAGCGATTTATCAGCCTTTTGAAGACAGGCAATCGTCCGATTAGCACATCCTGGCTCCATCAAACCGGACCACCTATGTAGTATCTAATGCATCATCGTGACCTTGCTTGACCTTAATTAACGATACACTACCCTTAAATGACAATCAGTAATGTAACACCTGTAAAGTAACTCTTTTGTAAGCACTTATAGGGACTTACAACGGTATACCCGGTTAATACCATGTTAACGTCAGGTTTTAGAGTTAAAATGTCACCGTTAAATATACAGATTGGTCTTGCATCATCAGACTTAATTACTATTATAGACAAACTGGCACATTCGAAACCAAAGTACTATATATACCTGCATGTAATGCTACCCCTCATCTTTGTATTTAAGTTAATCGCTGTTTTTCTCATTCCTCCTCCTCCTCCTTTTCCTGCTAATCGTTATGCTGAACCTCCTCTACCTTATCCGCTCCGTTACCTCTTCCTTTTTCTCCTCCTAATTTCTGCTCCTGCTCCTCCTACAATTCCTTCTCTTCCTCTAACTCCTACTCTATGTCGACCTCTTCTTCCTCCTCTATTTCATACTCTTTTTCCTCCTCTATTTCGTACACTTCGTCCTCCTCTATTTCGTACACTTCGTCCTCCTCTATTTCGTACACTTCTTCCTCCTCTATTTCGTACACTTCTTCCTCCTCTATTTCGTACACTTCTTCCTCCTCTATTTCGTACACTTCTTCCTCCTCTATTTCGTACACTTCTTCCTCCTCTATTTCGTACACTTCTTCCTCCTCTATTTCGTACACTTCTTCCTCCTCTATTTCGTACACTTCTTCCTCCTCTATTTCGTACACTTCTTCCTCCTCTATTTCGTACACTTCTTCCTCCTCTATTTCGTACACTTCTTCCTCCTCTATTTCGTACACTTCTTCCTCCTCTATTTCGTACACTTCTTCCTCCTCTATTTCGTACACTTCTTCCTCCTCTATTTCGTACACTTCTTCCTCCTCTATTTCGTCCTCATCCTCCAGCTTTGCCTTCTGATTCGGAACGCCTTCTGCCTCTCGTCTTCTCTCCTCCGCCTTCCTTTCATGCACCTCATTGATCTTTTCCTCCTCTCCTCCTCAAAATCCGCACTCCTCTTCTTTTTCTCTTTCTTTCTCTTTCAACTCCTCTTTCCCCTCCTCCTGTCTCCGATCTCCTCTTCTTCCTTCTGTTTCTCCATCTGCTCCTACCCCTTCTGCTGCCTTTTCTTTGCATCCACTGCTCCATTTACCTCTTCTCCAGCTTCCGTCCTCCTCCTTCTCCTCCGCTTCTGCTTTTCCTTTCTCCTCCTCCGCTTCCTCCTTCTTCTTCTGCTTCCGCCGCTATCGCTACCACACAGCTGCTGTCACTGATGCTGTTGTTGCTGCTGCTTCTACTACGACAGCAGCGTCTGATAGGTGGCATTCCAAAATTTGCCTATATTTCATGCTTCATTCGGGACACACTTCCTTGGCTCCCTGTTCAACAGCGTATACAGTTTAAAACCATTTCCCTTATGTGCGACTGCCTACTTGGGGTGGCCCCGACATACCTAAGATCTTTCTGCACCTCGGTATCCTCTTTACCTACAAGGGCTTCCTTGCGATCTTCCACTCGCGGCTCTTGCCTATGTTGGCCCTTCAACTTGGAACTGTCTTCCACAGACCCTGCGCCTGGAGTTACTGACCCTCTCACTTTGTCAGTTTCAGAAACGCTTTAAGACCTGTTTTCCAACGCACAGATGCCCATTTAGAGCGCTGCTGATTTGAGCGGCGCTATATAAAAGCCTGATTACATTACATTACAGCGTAATGCTTAGTAAGTTGTGATCCTATTAGCCAGGCAGGCAGCAAGAATATGAGAGGGCATGCTAATGACGTCACGGGTATGGGTATACCTGCGGGTACGGGTTAGGTAGCAATTTTGAGTGAGGGTCGGGTACGGGTCGGGTAGCAAAAACGCTCAACTCGCAGATCTCTAGTTGCCGCACTTCGAAAACCCCAAAATTGACACAGAGTTTAATGCAAACAAACCATAAATTAGGATTGCAATATTATATAATTAGTGTAGCTATATTAAATTGCGGTAACACTTACTGTTAGCCGTGTAAAATTTGTTTAATTGATTGAAATCTTTATTAAAGTTATGCATTTTGATGTGATGATATGACGTCACATATCGTCAACCCTTCCTCGTCACACATCGTCAAAAATGTGTGACCCTAGGCGCGTGACTTAACGTCATTTATGGACGGTCCTTAAACTGTAGATCCATTCACGAGGTCTGGGGCCTCGGAATGCATCACCGATTTTCATCTTCGGTTCTTGTATGGAACTAGTAATGATGCTTGCCATTAAAGGCGATCGATCGATCACTCTCCTTGTTCGATCGCCTAGCGAATGTCTGGTGGATCGTTGTATCGATCGCCTACGCTTGCCAACCATGCCAGACCATCACTTTATTTCATTTGATTAGTTAATTTACTGTATTTTGCATTAGGCCCATTTCAATTTAGCCGACATACTTGCGGCAGCAATGGTGAATGCTGCAGAATATAGGTCTTATAATACCGTCCGTAACGGCGTGACCTAATCAAAATATGCCGACTTGGTCACTACAATTTCGTGCAATATGATTGGCCAGAACATGTTCTGATTACGATGCACATCACTCAGATTTAAGTGATGACGATTTTAGTGTAGGTGACATTGACATGGCATGATCACAGGCGGCTATACTCCCTAAGTCATTAGAGCAGCTTCCGCCCCATATTTTGACTGACAGACGGACTAACATTATTCAAGGATTAATAACGGATAGAAAAAAGTTAATGGCACACATATTGACACTGCAGCACAGAACAGGATAGCTCAACTGCAAACATAAGATATTTTTAATGATATAATACATTAAAAAATTAACCTCCTTCTAATTTCGCAATGAGATCTTCCTCCCTTACTTTTTGGATGGAGCATTTGCCTTAAGGTTTCTATGGTGTATACGCACTGCCATCTGGGCCTGATCACATGAAAACGCTGTTTAATAAGACGATAATTTATAAATTATAAGAACCCTGGCTAATAAGAACGCTAGTCAATAAACACGATGGATTATAAGAACGATGGTTAATAAGAACGCCGATTAGTACGAACGCTGGTTTACAAGAACGCTGGCTAATACGAAACCGGTTAGTCCAAATAAAAAAGCTGGTCAAAAACAACGCTGGTTAAGTCCTAATAAAAAAGCTGGTCAATAAGAACGCTGGTTAGTCCTAATCGAAACTCTGGTTGGTCAATAGGAATGCTAGTTAGTCTTTAGAAGTTTAGAACACAGAAAAAATTTATCAATTGAACAGATTTGCTTCTTAAAAACTGTTTATAATATATCTCTTTTGTAGTTTTGTACTGAATAATTATTAATTAATAACATGTAATTGAATTTTGCCGTGGCAACTAGCAAAGTTCTCGCAGCACTCTGGTTGGGAATCACTGACTGTAAGCTGTACTTTAGCTTAACTGGCAGCTAGTGAAATGAACACAACTGCAGGATATATATATAGGTCTCTCTTATGACTGACCAGAGAATTCGGAGCCACTGGTGCAAAACGCTTACAAGTAAAAGTAATTATCATTAGCAGCAGCAGATCATTGCTAAAGTACATCATGAATAAGATTACAATTCTTGATCAGGATAATGAAATTGATGCATTACTTTCAATGTTGAGAATAGATTTGCACCTCCGACTGAGTTTTCACTAATGGGTAACTGAACTGCACTTGGTAGACTGCCAGAAACTGCTAGACTTGATTACATTTAAAAAAATGTAAGCCCAGAATATCATTTCAGACAAGAGCCCTCAAATCATAATCATTCCTTTACAAAAATATTTATCAAATCGTCCCCTATGCAGTATGCAAGTGCCTTCAAGGAATGAAAAGACTTAAGGCAACTTTCACACTACATGTTATACATGAACGGCTTCATATATGACGAGTTAATTCTGCTCAATCAAAACCTAATACAACAGACCAAACAACTTTGAATTCGGAGTCATTTCTTCTTTACAGCACATCACAATGTTATCAACAGTAATAATTGTCAAAACCCCTAGTATATTTTCACTAGGTGTAGCCACAGTTCGTTATTTATTCACAATCTGATTGATACATTCTCCTGGAACAGACAACAGTTCCTAAACCTCAGCCTAGCGAGACAGACCGTTCTTTTAGATAAATTAAGGCCTCCTATTCGCCAGAAACTACTCCACGCAAATGTCAACATTGATTGCTTGCATGGGTCCTGTGATCCTACAGGAAGTCTCAATTCACTTCTGCTGTTGTTGGTCATGTAATGAAGAATGTACAAATGTACAATTTGCAGACTTTCTGCAGTTTTGGAGTAAAAATAATGTAAATTCTGCTTGTGAGCTAAAGTGGTGAACCATTTCCTCGTTGGTGTAAGTAGCGACAACCGTTTCCAAATCGACAATAACCACTCATGAAGTGAGTACAAATCGGTCGTGGTCCTGTAGAATTAAAACAATAAGTCTGATATCAGTATAAAAACAAATTATAACAACAGTTCAAAAATCCCAATTTGATTGCATGACCTATTACTATTTAACACTGCCACTACAATGATGACAAGTTCTCTGCATGAAGGCAGGTCCATTGGCTTTACACCATTGGGGGTTGAGCAATTGAGGTGGTTTCCCATTGCCTTCCTCACAGACAATTATGGGTGGGCAACACTTGTCCAAGGTAACGCTACGCTGTGACTTGAGGTGGGTTCAAACCCGCGAATTTTCGGTTGCAAGGCGAAGAACACCGAGCGCTACTAGATTCATAAATTCTTATGTCCGAAATATACACGGCAGCAATTTCAATTTCTCTGTAGTGTGCTAACAAATATGCAGTGATGTTGAATACAAGTGGCCTATAAAGGGTATACAGGCAGATTTACATTTTGCCAGATGATAGCATCACACGAACCTCATAATTTAAACTCTGCAACCAAGTCAAGAAACTATCCAACTAAAAATCAGTCATCTCGAAATTATTTCTTGTCATTGTTCTTGACATTTAAACAAGGCATCATCACCAATTCATCCATTCATTATGGAAATTCATATAGCACCCCTTCACGGCTCCCAACTCAACCCCAGCTGAACAGAACGGTCTTAAAGCTACTATAAAATGCATCCAAGTGGGCCTAGGCATATGATATAAACGAACTGTTATTCCACCAAAGCATGATGACAGAAGCACAGCAATCACTTTACCTCTGAGCGATGGATTATTCATATCTCTTGGTGGCATCATTCTTGGAGGCATGTCTTGCGGATTCATCATTCGTTCGTTCCGACCAGACATCAATGGCATCCGGTTCATTTCCATGTCACCACCTGTTAATAAGAATGTCAATCTCAATGTATTAAACACACTTGCACAAGTCGACCTTGCTGCATCGTACAAAAACAATAAAGGTCATGTCAATGTCAAATACTGCACAACTCTGCTGTTTAAACTTACAATACCTATTCTGTACTATAGCTTACTTGCAATATTCAAATGTAATAATCTCAATGTGCACTATGCATATGATAGGCATGTAAAACGCTTATTACAAATAATAATTATACAGGATATGCAACAAATGCGCTTTCCTTCATCACACCCTAAACATCCTCGACCTTCAAAAACAGAAAAACTAATTTTGTTGCAAATGAAAACTGTTAATAAACATTGATAGGTTTAATTAGCCTAAGTAGGCGTGAAAGCCCCCAAAAAGTCCAACGAAGCTGGATAAAAGTAACTGACCCATCATTGCTTGATGATTCTGTGGACCAGGTCCCATCATGAAGTCAGGTCTTAGGTCAGGTCTCATAGGTTGAAAGCCACCACGAAGTCCACCTTGACCCATGCCAGGTCTAGGTCCCAGTAGTGGCATAATTGGCCCTGGCATATTGTTTCCTTGGTTTGACCCCGACATATCGAATCCTGGGTTGTTGGCACCTGGTCGCCCATCCTGCAAAAAATGAAAACAAAATTCAGTCATTGACATCATAACAAGCTATTCTTATCTCCATGAGATATAAACTATTTACTAACAGAATTTCCAGTTTCCTAAGTTAGTTCTATCAAACAATTTCAGATAACAGAATAACGCACATAAGTCACAGACTTTGTCAGAAAGATTTTAATCATTTCTAACTCATTGAAACCCGTAAAAACGCTAAAATATAGTGCAGGCCATCTTATCTGCAATTGCCAAGATGCAAACCATCACAATTATGTATCACTAAACCACAGGTTAATTAAGAAGATCATTTTTAAAGATATGGCCATTTTGAGATCATGCCAAAGCAAAGTTATGAATGATTAATGTGTTTGTATGGCATGACGGCATTTGCACAGAAGCCTGCAACCAGACAATTTTATACAATTAGGTTGAAAGGCGACGTTGTTGTGATATGGGTGAAGGCGATTTAATACCAGACAATTTATGTTTGTTGCTACACTAACATCTACTACTGTGAAGTGAAGGCACCTGGACTGTAGCCTATGGTGAACTGCCTGGCAAATCCATCATACACAGCTGTTATCACCCCATCTGAGACAATAATTAAGTCTCTTTGTTCACATCAGGCTCAAATAAATATAAATATCTGGATTGCAACTTATACTAGGCTCTTGTACAGCAGACAGTAGACACATGTAGTATTATACCTAAGAATTATTTATATAAGCAAGATTGTGTTTGTTTCCGTCCGACAATAGTGGATCAGAGCCACGCCGTTCAGGCCACTGCACATTCAATAATACAAAGTGCAACACAACAAGCTCCTGTATCATGTTTAAATGCATCTTGTGCATCAAACACGTAGCATCAAGATCAATGATATGTTAAGCAGATTCACACATTAAAAGGGATTGAACTGTTAAAACTAACCATCATTGGCATGTTCATATTGGGCGGCATTTGTTGAGGCATCTGTTGCATATTGTACATTTGGTGGATGAATGGTGGCCCAGGACCTGGCCCCAGTCTCATCTGAGGTGGCATCATCGGAGACTGTTGCGGAGGCTGTGGTAGGCATGGATGCTGCTGCTGTTGTATTTCTACCTGTCCAGGCCGGATGTTTCCAAATATATTGAGCATTGGAGTGACGACTTCAGGATTGCTGTTGATAGGTGCAGGAATGGAATATTGATCATAACAGACTTCAGCTCCTGTTCCAGACTCCTAAAATTTAAATCAGTAAATTCAACAAGTCTTTAAGAGACTCACCAGAAGAGTATATCAGCCATTATATAACAAAAATATCATTGACAATGTCATATTGTTAGAAAATATAGGTTCTTAAAATATTGACCTAGCTGTTAAAATGTATCCCATGGAAATAAATCAAAACTTAACCAAAAATTAGCCGAAAAGTTAGACAGCATGACAGCTTAAATACAACACTGCACAATGCTTGTAACTTTCAATGATCAAAATAAAGTTTTCTAAATTTGCACATCCACTACAAAATTTAAAAAAAATCTGATTATGTGAATCGATGACTCACATCTGTCAGCGGTATATCTTTTGGTTCAACCAACTCAAAGTATTCCATATCTGCCTCAGCACCAGTATCTGGAATCCTGTCAATCCACAAGATCAGAAACTATAGCAGTATATCAATGCATTAAGGATACAAAAACACATTACATACAGATGTCAGCCATGATAAATTATCTGTGTGCTGAAGGCACAGAAGTAATGCCAGTGGTTTTAAACCTAAACATAAGCACACAATATGCCTTTATTGAAGTATAGCACTTGCTCTTTACTATTTTCCATAAACAAAAGATAATGGTCCTTAAGAAGGATTTCTAACAGTAAGACAATCAATAATTGATAACAAAATGAGAACACGGTGACCGATTGGTTAGAGCAGTTGGCCCGTAACACTCAGTGTGCGCTGAGTGAGCAGGTTCGACCCTCATCAGAGGTGTCACAGTGTGTAGGGACCTTGAGCAAGTCCTTCGCGCACAATTGCTCTGCAGTACAACTGCAATTGCGAGGCGTGTCTGTGCACTTCTGAGCAAAAAATGTTGGAAGGGCGATATCAAATTTAAGAATAAATATAAAAGAAATTACTGTACACTAAACAACATTTCTGGCACAACTGATGACAGTAAATATTTAGTAATCAGTTGCAACTGGCGAGACATCAAAATAAGAACGTATAACCTCGGTGTTCAAATCTCTGCATAAGCTTCTTAAATGGTAAAGTATTTCTTCAAATTGGAGCTCAGTCGCTAAACCCTGTCCAAATCAGTATTTAACCCATAGACTAATCATTATTCAACTAAGTCTTCTGAGTATCCTTCTCTGGTCATACATAAAACCTAGAACTGTTGCTAGTGAATGAGCTTTCAAAACTTTCTCCCTGTATCCGTCTCTTCTACTGAGACATTTAATTTCATCCATAACTCAAGTTACCTCTTTCAAAATTATGATCCACCAAAGGCTGTCTCTGTCTTGACAGATTGATACTCTGGATATTGACTTGATTATGGCTTTGTATTAGTGTGCCGCTGGTCCATCAGTCACTAGTGTGATAGAACCCAGAAATTACAACTATGAGACAGTATATAGGCCTAGTTTCTTGCCTATAGATATCCAGCTGACAGTGCACACCAGGACAATTGTTTTAGTAACATCCACCCAGTATCTCAAGACCCCATGAGACCGTTTGAAACATGAATAACTTACATGCTTTTATTGAAGTATAGCACTTGCAGGACACTCTGTTCACGCTCTATCTGAACCTTTCTCTCCGTACTGTTGCAACCAGCAATGACCACAGATGTAAGTCCAGTTATCAGAGATGGCTTTCTCCACTGGATGACAAAATAGAACGAACTCATTAGCTTATGAAACCTTCACGAAAACCTTCATTGCTAGTGGCTTTATCACTGACAAAAAATCAGTCTGTGCTCAAACATTATGAATCAGAATCAAAAATTTAATGACAAATGATGAACAAAATCGCTTTTTCCTGTATTTTAATACATGACTGTAATTAAAGGACCCAATCAGTATATTTCAGCTAATAATGTCACAGACACAAAAGTTTTTATACAGTTGAACAAATCAACATGAAATAAAACTCTACAACACTCTGGTCTATAGCTCAGATAATTAATGTATTTACCAGGGTAAATGTCAGTGATAGAGCAAAACTTGACTGGCAGTCTATATATATAGTCTTCAGATTAGGGTATTTTTAGTATTTGTATTAGGGTTTACAGTGACATTTATCATAGTCAAGGTGACAGGTAAGCCATCTTAAAGTAGGGCTGTGACAACAGGCTATGGCCAATAAGGCAAAAAATGATATAACATAAGGGTTATAGTGCAAAAATGAGAGTTATGAATCAACTAGGAGACTATGAAGAGAGTTAAAGTAACTAACAAATAATAAAAGCATAAAAATACTCATTAACATCTCCTGAATACTCAAATTAGTAATCGCATGCTTCAGAATTTGTGCCAAATTCATCCATTAAATTGATCTTTGCAATTATTTTAACCTGTAAATTGTTTCGAATTATATTCTTTCAGAGTATAAAATTTAAGGGCTGCACGCTGATAAAAAAATAATGCAATACATTTCTACCTGTGTTTTGGCTGCCATTGTGTCATGTGCCATTCGCTTCACATTTTGAAACATCTGCCTTTCCATTTCCAATTCGTGCTTCCTCGTTTCCGCAAAAGTAATCTTGTTCACATTAACTGCAAAGTAAATATAAATCATTAATGTTTCTGTCCTTAAATTAGGATGCTGATGCAATACTATCTGAAGTAATTAGTACAGCATTTGAAAGAAGTTCCTTAGCCAACTCCCACACACAATCATCAGCACAAGGTAAAAACAAATCAATTTTTTATAAGCTCTGACAGGAGGGCAGATGGTTAGTTCTCCTCTTCCATCCTAATCTTCTTCCCAATGGCCTTATTAAGCACAGCAGAGATGGGCACGACTACTCAAATGGCCTATCGGTTAGAAACAGGATTAGCTACTGAAATTTGCTAGTCAATTAGAATAGCTGTTTGTTGAATATCATTTAGCTAAATTCATAATCGATTAGGATTAGCTAATGACATGTTCTAATTAGACATTAGACAAATCTTCTAGCCAGTTGGTCACAATTACAATTACCTACCCACATGTGGGGCACAGGTGGAGTAGACATCTCCAACATCAACTTTAATAATTATTACTGTCGCTAATATCATTCATATTTAATTACATTGCTTTTAAAACATAACATTATCATGGTAACATCTTTTAGAAATTTCAAAGCTGTAGTCAGCTTAAGCTTAATCTACAGCAGTCAACAACTGGGACATTTTACCACAGATCACTCAACAACTGGGACATTTTACCACAGATCACTCAACAACTGGGACAGGCAAGTATTTTTACCTCTCTCCGTTTCGTCAAGTTGGAAATAGAAGAAGCTGCAAAGTTTTGACTCATCTGGCCAAGAAACGGCCTTTTTCTTCTTTTTTAATGGTGGCTCAGTAACTTCATCTCCTAAAGTGCTGCTTCCATTAATGCTGACATCTTCATTGTCACGGTCTGGAAAGAAATTATGAATTATCATTAAGCAGTGCAGTTACTGGCTGAAAACCTACACAAGGCAGGGATCAATCTGTCGGTAGTTCAGAACGGTCTACTCACTTTTGACGTCAGGTGCACACTTTATGTCAATAGTCGAAAACTTGTCGTTAAAATAGAAAGATTGCAAAAGGCAAGGCTTGAGATTGCCATTTTTCCTGAAGCTTCCTTGTCTATTTTAAGCAATTCATATGAAAAAAATTATAGATGAAACAAAGAAAAGAGTTAGTGACAACTTCTTTGTTAAATTAAAATAAAAAATGAAAATAATGGTAATAAAATTAGTCCACAATAAATTGCAGACTTACTTTCTTCAGTTTTCGTCTCTAAATCATCCATCTTTTCGACATCGTTTTCAAGTCCTGCTGACATTCGGTCGACATTCGTTGGGGAAAGACTTTGTTTCTCTGTACTATCACCAGACAGTTTAGAAAGTTCCTCTGAACTCATCTCTAAAGTGTCTCGGTAGAACTTTAAAAGTCAAAAGAAAATTTTTTATAAAAGATACCATAACATCATTCAATTGAATTATAGCAGCTTTTCAATATTCTGAGATGTTATTATTAGCTTCAAATGCAGATATAATCACAGGTAATTAAAATTTCACATATTCAAAAAACTGAAATACATCATTTCAGCCACATAAACTGCAAAAATCATACACTAAACATAGTTATGATGAGCTGCCCAAAATTATAGTCAATATATTTAAGATAAATAAAATGTAGGCAAAATTGACGAGATGCTCCAAATAATAGTAAATTTTCTTAAGATAAATAAAATGCAGAAAAAAATATAAGATAAGAAAGTAATATAAAATTTAGATAGAGATATATAAAGAATTTAAGACATAGAATAAACAGAGTTTCAACACCAGTGGTTGGAGCTAAAGTGCAGCAAAACTGACTAAATTAACAAAACATAAAAAAGAAAACTAAACAAAGCTTACTGAAGGCACCACAGCTTTCCTTTCTTCTGCTGCTGACTGCGATGGAGGAGCAGCTCCTGCAGAAGCGCTCAACGATGATGAAGATTTTTGATTTGGTACATTATTTTGCGACAACTTGCGTTTCCTTCTTCCAGGGAGAATTTCGGTCGTACCCAGTGCGTCCATAAAACCGGAACTCTCAAAAATCTCTGGTGCTACAGGAGAAAATATGAAACAGTTTGAAAATAAAACAACTATAAACAAGTACAAGCAACAATTATGTGCAGATAACTTGAAAGGGTACATTAAAACTTGAGATAAGCTTACAGAAAAGTAACAATATTCATCCGATCAAATACTAAATGAATGTTATTTAAAAATAATTTACATAATTTATAACATATTTATCTATGTCAAAAATGATGAGCATGTACAAAATGATAGGTGAAACAACTGCAGCATAAAATTGCTAAAACAAACTACACCATTTAGGCCTAATGCCATTAAGAAAATAAAAATTATTTAAATGTGCAAAACTGGGATGTACATCATGTAAAGTTTAGATGTTATCAACTTTGCACTAATGTTAACAGCCAAAGTGCATAGAGTCCCAATCTCCAATGCGTGCAATTTTGACAAAAAACTTTCAGTAAAGTACTTAACAGTAGTTCCTTATTTAAAATGCAGCAGAAACTTACGCTTTTGTCTTAGAGGAATAACTTTAATTTTAGGTTTCAATTCAGTTGGCGACTGTGAAGAATTCGACGACGTAGCTGAAGAAGTTGGAATGGTAATGGAGGTCTTCTTTTCTGTATTGTTAATGGCTGGCTTCTTTGAACTTCAGCAAAAAAGAAATATCACATATAACTAAAATATGCAGAAATAAATTACTAATAATTTATGCATAAAATTAAATGCAAATTCATATTCCTATCAGTTTAAAATTATATCTTCATGTCTGTGAGTAATTTTATGGAATGAACTGTATGAATACATATCAACCATCATGTGAAATTAAATTACAATTACTTACGTTTTATGTCAAAACTATTGCAAAACTACATCATTACACCATTCATTCTGGGACTTAAAAAATGCTTGCCATATTCTGTTAAGTCTGTAAGAAACATATCCCTATTTAAATATGTTTGAATGTACGTCAAAATTATTAATTAGACATTTGTCTTTTTAATGGATAATCTTAATGTCATTTATTTGGAGGGATTGTTGTGCTCAAAAATAATTTTTTTAAATGGAAAACAAACACGTGCATTAAATAGGCTTTTATTGAATATAAAACACTAAAATTTATACAATCACAGAATTAATTCAATTAAAAAATTCCATCATCCGCAAAAATTGTGAATTGATTCCAGAATTAATTTTCCAAATGAAAATTTAAACACTTTACTTATGATTGAATACAGCTCTGTAAAGGCAATCAAATCACCAGAACACTAACCTAGTGCTTGAACAGGACATAAAATTATGAACAACCATCAGGCCTCTCCTTCGGCTTACCTTGAAACTGTCTGGGAACTACTCTGATTGTTTGTACTCTTCTTCTTAGAATGAGGTAAAGGAGATTCCATTTCTAGTCCTAATTTTCCAAAAAATAAACAAGCAACCGATCATTAGTTTTAAATTTACACGAGTCTTGTACTTCTGACTGTGTGATTAGTTTCAATTTCTCCAAGACACAATTTTATTTATATCCTCGTTAACATCCATTTCTGAGACATTTAGTTACATCATAACAAGGAAACATATTTTTCCACAACATTGATCATTGCAACAAATCCACAAGTCTTTTGCAGTTGATTAAGTATGTTTACATTTAGTATTAACAGAGTAGACAACATAACTAAACTAAATTATCCGTAACGGTTCCTTTCACACCGAGAAGACCTGGGCTTTGTTTTAAAACTGCTCTATGACTGATCAAGTTTTACAGAATCAAAATTTTCATAAATTAATTTACTCGTCATTTGTCACCAAATAGTATAGTGCATTGACATTTGACTAGGGCATTAACATGGGATTACTCAAAGTGAAGATCCATGAAATCACTGACTTAGAATCATGTCAACCTATGTTTCAGCTTTCATAATGGTCCGAGGTCAATGAATTTACATAAACGTTCAATTAACATATGCTGGGACCTAATCTAGATTTGCGCATAAAATAGATTAAAAATATAATTCAATCAAATACAGATGGATAAATTTTGATTCTAGGTGTCATTGGCAACTTGCCATTCACACAAATGTATGGCTGGAGATAACTGACTTACATCACGTGAGCACCAATACGCTCACATTAATTACAATACTGGACTATGTGCTAAGGTGTAGTAAATGTGCTTGATGCTGGCAGCTCATCATTGCCTTATCCTAATTTATTTGAAGCCTGTACCCAATTAGTTATTCTTATGCTACCTTGTAACTTATATGTATCGACACTTCGAATTTAAAATATGATTAATTTACGCAACTCGTTTCAACTCCTAGCAGTTTACATATCATGAAGGTTTCTTCGATTTAGATTCGCTGCATTTGGTAGACATATGGCACAGATGATACTGTTGCCCCGTGTACTGCTATTATAGTTGTTTCCTTGCATCAACCATTGACTTAGTATGCAATATCAACTTGAGATATACCAGAAACCCATGTTACTGCCTGAAGATGTAACTAAATGACCTCAGAAAAGACCATTTACACTGTACAGCCACAATCACACCAATTACATGCACAACTTCGCTGAACACTCACGAGCATTATTTAGAATCATCTCATTGAATGAACCTTACATGTAGTGTTGTATTTCTTGTTCTAGTTTTAAGGATCCTATAAAATTGTAATACAGCTTTAAGAGACAAATCTTTTCTATGACACAAAAAAATTTGATGCTGAGCACATATTGAAGACAATTGAATTGTATTTGAGATATCATAGGAATGGCAACACATAAGTGCTCAACACATTTGTCTATTTACGGATGATTGTACACTTCAGACACGGATCAAAGCAAAGCAAGAATCAAGTTGCACGAATTTTCAAACGATAAACGTATTTCGCACTAGATGTCCTCACTGTAAATTTGCAGATATTATTAATATGTATAATTTAATAGTAGCAGACACAAGAAAGACATGGCAGATCTCGTAGATGACTCAAAACAACACAGGATATCGGCAACGAAGAAACACTTCGTTCTTCAGCGAAATCCAGCATCAGTCCGGTCTATAGAGATGTAAGAAATATGCAGGCTTGTAATCAGATGGCACGAGTGCTGTTATTACCTGTTGACCGAAATTTAGATCCGATCATTTTGACAGTTTTTGGTCGTTGGGCATTCTCCTTAGTAACTGAAGCACAACTGCTACTGCTACTGTCTTGGTTAGAATTGTCTGGAGTGACTGTACTTCCAGAACTATAATGCGAATTATTTGATAAATTCTTGTCCTCAGAAGTTCGAGACTTATGACTAGACTGAAGTGAATGATTTGATGCACTGTCTGTGGCTTTGGTTGAACTCCTCCCATCCTTGGAAGATTTGCTGTTGTCATGGCTTGACGTATGATTGGCCACTTTGTCTAAAACACACGAAAGCTTATATATGCACACTGCTGCTTGCCTTCACAATTAATCTGCATACAGTATGCTGATGGTGACATGTCTTGGATTTTCAATTAAGTCAGCCTTGACAGCCAAATATAAATATGATATCACTAAAGATTAAGCTTCTTACCAAAGAAAGGCAACACTGATAAAAAAATTTAAATTCAGAATTTTAGCTAGATGATGAAATTTGTGAACTTTCGTTGTTATCCTCACCAGTCTTTTTACTTGTTTCTCCAGTCTTCTCCTTGACTTGATGCATCCACTTGTCAACGACATCTCGAGAAAGATTGCTGATTTCTAAAGAAATGAACATAAATCCCAAACAATATTAACGTGTGAACATTTTGTGATGCGATGCATACACGATTCCATGAATTCAGGTGTTAATGGAGCCATTATTTCATGCAAATATGCATGACTAATTACATTGAAAACTTATAAAGCAATCGCCAGGGAGAATCTGATGCAGAACATGGTTCAGAGAAAGCTGGGACTATTCGGCCACATATGTAGATTGGTGATGACAGAAAGATCAAGACAGTGGTGTTTGACAAGACAGAGAGTGTCCTCCACTAAAGGAGTGGCTGGATGATATCGTTGACTGGGGCAAAAGACGACTTCAAGAACTGATGCACTTGCTTTGGACAAACAGCAGATGAAGAACCTGACATTGGACATCTACAGGCTCTGTGCCCATGATGCATGATGATGATTTGGTAAAGACTAAAGAGATGGTAACAGTAAAACTGAATATATACAGAATATATACAGAATACAAAAGGAATTTGAGATTAAAATCAAAATTTTGAGTTTTCGTGAATCATGATTAAATATGACGTCAATAAATAATGTGATCATGCAAATTAAGCATCATCATGCAGTTTTTAAATAGAGCTGGCAGTTTGGATTCACAACCATTGACCTCAAAATGGCCCTGATGGCTATAATGTGCTAATGACTTCATGTTTCATGTTAGCAGCTTGTCGGTTGGCTAATTCCAAGTTATCTGCAATTAACCAATTCCAGTTGAACATAGAAGTTCAATATCTTTCAGACTTGGCAGGGAATCAGACCTTTTACCTCTCAATTTTTAAGCATACCACACTAAGCAAATATCGTTATAACCGATCATAAAAAGTGAATTGTGATAAATAAAAGTCAACCTTTGGGTACACTCCTACGTTTGCAGAGTAATGCTTCTTGTAAAAGGAGATGATCTGAACCAATTGACTTAAATTCTTTTAAACAAATGTAGAAATAACTGTTAAATCTAAGAAAACAGAAACTTTGTATGCAAAAGGATAAATAACTGAGATTAAATCTGTAATAACTAACCTTGATCACTACATTTAATCAGATGCTTGATATCTTTAGCACAGCTGTTCTGCTTGAGCAAGCCAACTGTAACCGGCAGATCTCGATAGAGCTTAAGCAGTTCAACCAAAAACGATTTGTGCAGTCCTGATTTGGCATCCTGCAACCATCCATAAAGTGTCTTCCAGGCACCATCGTTAAGAGCTCTTCAACAAAACATAACAAAAACAAAACAATGTTGTAAATTGCAAGCAACTAGTCAACAACTATAAATCATTTATCAAGAAAGTAAATTTTACTTAAAACTTCAAATCTGCAGAGTAAATACACTAAAAATTGCTATCATTTCTACAATTATTTAACTTAAAACATATATACATCAGTGACGTCATAATCGTACAATGCAACCGTTTAGGTGAAACACTAGGTTTCTGCTGTAAAATAGACATTTATGTTCACCCATAGACATAACCACATTAACTCTATAACGACCAGCAAGTAGTAAAATTTATGGGAAATCATTAAAGGGTTAAGAGAGTTTCCGTAAAATAGTCACAAATTAAACTTGAAAATCTTTTAATAGTAATCGAACGAGAAGCAACTTACTTCAGGATGATATCTCTGTCTGTTGTCGCTTGGAGGACATTGATAAACATGCACTGACTAACCAACTTGTCAGAGTTCATCATTAGCCTACAATAAGGAAATAAAGTTAAGAAACCATTAGTACAAAAATTTGTAGGCCACCAAATCTATATGGATGATTGCCTGGATGAGCTCTATAAATGTTTAGAAACAATAGGAAAATACATTGATTAGAATAAGCTGGAAGAGTGAGCACTCTTAGAATAGTTTGTAATAAACACCACATTCTCATTTTGAGCATATTATTATCCCCGAAAACACAACATTTTACAACATATCGATGCAGTACACACCATGGCAACACATCATTTTCTCAACCCAGCTATCAGGAAACATTTATTAGGGCATCTTCTGCTAGTGCTAAATAAAAATAGTTTTCAGTTACAAATGTCACAGTTATTTCTAACACAAAAGAAGAATGTGCTTGAAAACAGTATAAACTAAGATTCTCTCTACTGATAATAAATCAAGGGTAATTTAAACAACAGAATAACAATAACTCTAATGATAAATAGGGATGAACAGAGTGTTATTTCCTGAAGCATCTGAGTTTTACGAGCTGAGTTGTACAGAGTCCGAAATATTTAAAGAAAATTTAGTTTTGGCAGTTTGCACAAGTTTAATTATTTTTCAGGCTACAAGTGTCTCAGCTTAAACTAGGTAGTAACTAATAACTACTAATAGTAACAGTATTTGTGTTTTTAGTTAGGTCCATTGATGTTTGTAAATAAAGACATCCGATTTTCGCTTTCAAAACGGAAAATCCATTTTCTTCCTGAGACGGAGTTTATGTCGAGTACTACGAAACTCGGACGTGCTGAGTTTCGGTTCATTCCAAATAATAAACAAAGTGGGTGTAATTAGTAAAGTTCAGGATTTAGAACAATGTGTACTCGCCAGTTACAGTGGTAAAGCACAGGAATGATAGATATATTTAGTCATTTATTCGCCTCTGAGTAAGTTTCTTGAAGAGGCGCTATATAATCTTTCGAAATGAATGAACGAAAATAATAATTATTCTTCATTAAATTTTTAATGCTCATACAGTCATATTGAAATGTGAAACTGAGGTGCAGATAGTCAGCTGCCAGGAGAAGATGCAGTTAGATAGCAAAGTGCTTGAAATCAAGGGGAAAAATAGTCAACTTTGAGCCACTTTTTGCAGGAAGAGAAATAAACGCCATAAAGAGAAAGTGGCATGACAGCTGATTCCATCCTTTGGGGAAAGAGGCAAGCAATACATGCAAGCCCACAACTGTTATACCTCATGGCTCAGCTAAAAGACCTGTCATTCATGATCGCATGAGGGTCCACGTGCAGGTAATGAGGAGGGATGCAAGAAGTTAGTAGTGACTGAAGGCAGGGAGGAGTTGAGGGCTTTGTAGGTCAAACAGGTCAATTCAATTTTATTCTGAACTCAAAATGAAGCCAATGCAGATGGAGTAGGACTAAGGAGCTTGCTCAAAGCGGAACATGCGGCATTATGCAATGATTTAAAGGCTAAAGATTTCTGGATACATTGCAAAATGTCAAGTTCAAGATATGAGAGACCCACAGAACCAACTCACTGATGTTTTGTTGACTAAGGCTAATGTTACTCAGCTATCAATATATTTATGCCACAGTAAACTTTTACAATTTCAATAAAAAAAACTCCTTATGCAAAGATAAGAACTCCACATATCTTCCAACCTGTGGTGCACGGATAACTTCATTTCAAAGTTTTATTTACCTTTGAAAAAAAGAAGCCTCTGTCACATCTTTGATGTTCCCATCTTTACCGAGCTTCTTGCTGAACAACTTCAAGACATCAAAGGGATCGCCCAACATGTCTAAGTTTTCGGACATAATCTCTTCCGCATCAGAAGCAGGCATTATATCGCACGTTGTTGTACTAGGAAGCTGGAAACAAACATCAAAACTAAATTATCACATAAAAACAATAAAAATTAATCAGTTCCATGCATTAATTCTGTTGTGGATCCAAACAAACTGAATATCCCAACTATAAGCTGAAACTATAAAGCAATTTCGTAGAAAAACCCTGAAACAACACAAACTGTTAGTTACACACTTCCAGAAACTGAGGTCTTCATTTCCTGAAATAGTCAAAAATCCTTATACATGATTTTTCTGACCTGCAATTAAAAAAATTCTTTTAAATCAACAACATAAAAACAACTGAAATATCAACACAGCAGCATAATAAATAAGCAATATACACATAAATTGCTTATTATATATATATATATATATTTGCTAATAAAGAAATCATAGGGAGACCATGTAGTCTGCAGATGAAAAATTACAAAACTTCCTCTTTCCCTTCCTCTCAACTTTCCTAGACTAAGATTGATTTTTTTGTAATTTCGATCCTTTCTGTCAATGCTTCAAACATATCTGACTTTCGATGCAATACAAGCACCATTTTTTTTACAAGAGTGCTTCAAACAATCTAGTATAAATCAATTCTTGGATGTCAGTTGTGCAGAATGCACTTTAACAATCATGTTTGATATATTTTACAACATAAATAACCCTGTGTTTGAAAATGTCTTTGTTGCAAATTTTGGTGTTTTTCATATTATAATTTCTAAACACTTATTTTCAAACACACTTGTTCTCCAAGGCTGGTCCTGCCGTTTGTTGACTACGAGGAGCCCTTGTAACAGCATGGCTGTTTAACGGCACCACATAAATTTTCATTAATATCATTATTGGCATGAATATATCTGAACATAATCTATGTATGCTGGTTCTAATCATTCATTCAAAACAGATAATCTTAACTGTGTTGCTTGCTAAATATACAGAAATCAACTTATTTTTCTGGAACACGTCTCCAATCAGGCCCATCAAGACTGGGGGCAGACGGGCCAACTGCCCAGCAGCCTGGCAATTATTAAGATCAAGGGTCCACAATCAACTTATGAAATAGAAAATGAGCTATACAAAGCATATGATATATGGTTTCTAAATATAATTTTACTAACACTTATCTACAGCATCTGAATATTACAGTACTCATCATTTATGCCCATAGAACACAATCACTTCTGTTTAAAAGGCCCGTGACTTCCCTGCATAGGCGCCTGGAATTTCTCCACCTATCAGACCCAGAATTTCTGTCTTTGGGTCCATATTCTATCGGCGGGCCTGTCTCCATGTATTACTTGTAATGTAAGGCTACTTTCTGTTGTTCATTACCACTCAAAAATTGATGTATGGAACTATACATTTGGTCGAGTCTACATCTTTTTTTAAATTGAAGTTTTAATGAAATTTCCACAAATTAAGTTTCACATTATCGATATACAATGGATCATTACAAGGCAATTGTAATTTTAACTTTTATTATCAACCAATGGTTTACCAAAAATGCCTTAATCAGTCCATTATCCAGAAGAACAATCCAAAAGAGAGACAGCCTAATAAGCAGTTTTAATTTTTTTTTAAATGGTTAATCCTAAGTTGAGAAAAAATTAACATAAGAGAATGAGTACAAGTGAAATTCTGGGAGTGAGTTCCTAAATTTAGGTCCAGCAATTCCAAAATCCCATTTGTTAACAGTTCTTGGTTCATGTATGCCCACAGAAAGGCATTCACTTGATATCATCGAATAATGGCAAATCATAAGAGCAAATTTTAAGTATTTAAGCCTTAAACCAGTCCATATTCTTGTAGATCTATTTGCCTTTATTTAACAAGGTCATTTGACAGGCTGACTGAGCTACAATTGCGTCCTGTGCCTAGCATCAATCTGGCGCCCCTCCCCTCCCCCCATTTTGAAACGTGCATTTTATCGAATAATAAATTATTCCATCCTGAAATTTTCTCCCATTCCACCTTTGCGCCCTGGGCCACGGAACCGCTGCCCCTCGGTACGGTCATGTCATTTGATTGTTTCTTTGGCCACAGGCTACCTGCACCATAAAACCACGGCTTGCAGTGGGACGGAATTACATGGTAGGACATACCAGTACCTCTAATGGCCGACTGCAATGATACCGGGAGAAGAGGGAATGGTCTTGCGTCCACCTTCAAGTCCTGTATAAAATTATCCCATACCTTACCTTTTTGTGATCTATGTCTAAAAAAACTACCTAACTAAATCCCAATGACACGGATTGCCCATGAGTGAATCCAAATACGGAACCAATGTCCAAAGTCTTGATGTTAATCTCAACGTTAAATAACTTTAAAAACACCTGCATTTTCATCATTGAATTCTTTAGTTTCTAGTTGGCCAATGGTTCAGCAAATCACGCAATGAAGTGCATAACCGGCAATCTGACTAATGCGCGGGAGACTGTTTCAAACAATCTACAAAACATGTGGACTTGGCACCGCCCATAATGCTAATCTTTGACAACGACGCTAGGCCTTCAAGGTGTCTGTGGCCGGTACAAGCCAGCCACAGCACTAGGCGGGATGTAGCGTCAGCGCAGGCGATCATAAGAACGTTTCCCCTCGCAACGCTGGGACATCAGCGAAGGCTAGCACGCAACCGAACAGCAGCCAATCGATCGACAGGACGGACGGAGCACTGCAGGCAAGCGTATTCACCGCAGCCTATACTGCTAACGCGTAGAGCAACTGTAAGCTATGTTTAACTGGCTGAAGTTCCTTCTGCCGTATTTAGGACACCAGTACGCCTATTGGCAAAGTACACACACCACCCAATCACACTCGACTGCAGCACGTATATATATATATATATATGTATACACGGAACACGTGAAGTAAAATCACGAACTTCTTGCCCTCAATTATTTACACACCAATGCGATGAGCCGATGACAGCCAAAGCCGGTGTATTGAGCATTGAAAACTCCCGAGGCCGACGCTCCCACACACATGCTTTATGCTAGCCAGCTCTCAGCAGGTAAACTAGACCGGCCAATACAATTACCGAGCTAGCATGTACTATCTTGCCTGTTGAGCAGTCGTTTAATCTTCGTACTGTACAAGGGCCATAGCCAATTCTAACTTGAACCCAGTTAAAATGGTAAATCAACAGACTGTTGCAGTTACGGGAATGGACAAACTATTCAACGGCGAACTAGTAACCTTTGATCTGGACTATATAATGAAACATCGCACCTGCTAAATTTGTGCGATCATATACAAAGACTTCTGCAAAAACAAATGATTAAACGAGGTTTTGGCAGAGGAATCATTACAGAGTGCTAAGATCAATAAAATTTCAATTGAAGGCTCCCAATGTTTAATTCCAAATGACTGATACGAGCTCCTCCAAAACACGACTGTCGTTCACTGTAAGCTTTAATCATCCTTTCAATTACTAAACTTCGACATCCACATCTATTCATTTCATCACGGACGCGCTTTAATAGCACCCCTCCCACACTGTGCATTTCCATGTGCTCAGCAAGCGCACCCTATGATTTATTCTAATGTAACTAGAATTTGTTAAAATAAACCCCCGTAAACGACATCCAACACCTTTCCTCAAAGCTGTTGTTTTCTCAAAATTTAAGGTCACTTAGCGCAACTAAACATTCATTCGAAACAGGTTGCCGTACAATCCGATCACCACAATCGCAACCACTGGAGAGGACAGAACAGCGTAATCTTCCTTGGAAAAGAGAGCAAGAACTTCTTTACTTACTTGCTAGCGCAGGATTTGAAAGGTCTCCATCTTTCGCTAATAAACATCTAAACACCAATTAAAACTAGTCGCGAACAGACACGTGTGCACATGTGACACGGAATATGCATAGACGTATCAAATCTGTTACTCCAAATTGTCCACGGTCGATATCAAGAGGTGTTGCGTCACCCATTCTTGTACATGGTCAAGAGCGAACCATCCTCGAGAGCAACCAGTCGGAGTTTTGACGCCCAGGATATTTTCAGATATCCAGATCCTGGATCATTCCGTGCAAAACTTACCGACAGCAGTGCAATGTGTAAACAGTTTTCGCCAGGTGTCGCACCAGTTTTCTAACTGATTTCGCTAGGTTGCAGTGTTTTTTTTACAAATTGCTAACTACCATTCATACCTACACGTGGTCATCTTTCCTAGTTTTATTGTTTAATACGGCGCCCCGGAGCCAGTTTTTAAACTAGAATGTATACACCACGACAGACACAATCCAACATACACATTTAACATAACAGTACACATTATATAGAGTTAGTTCACCGAAACAAATGATTCGACATTCGTTCGAGTCACCACTGTCCACTGTCATCAACGTTCACTATTAGGTTAACGAACAAGTCCACAATTGAAGCAGTTGCGTCCCGCAAGTCACATAGTCCAACAGAACCGCAACAGCGTGAACTTCAACAGAAGACAGATCTACAATAACCACTTAGAAAACATTGATTAATTGGACTAAAATCTGCAAGAAACTCGTTCCACTTCAGCAAAATCGCCAAGTTTCACGAAGCCGTTTCAAGCGAAATATCACGGCTCCTAAAACAAGACAAAAATAAACTATAACATGACCAAAATTTATATAAAACTTCACTTTGATTAATATAATGAAATATTTACAATAAATGAGAATAAGAATTAGAGTTGATGCATCACTTATATTAAGAGTGATCACATGTTTCACAGTTTTGATGTCCATTAGAGCAACATGTCTTCCAAACACCATATACGATTGCAACTCGCAACACCAAAAAGTACCATTTGTGACATACTGTAAACCCTGGAAAAAACTGCCATTGGGATTTTTGGAACAGTTATCAATTGACATGTACTCTAAAATGCAATAAAAATTATATTATTATGACAATTCTGGAAATTTCTCGACCTACTCCAGTCAGACCTGGTAAACTCAAGACAGAAAATATCCAACAGATGTGAATCAATGATAAAGTCTAATTATGCTAAGTCATTTGCACAGACAGTATAAAAATTTATATATAAAATTAATATAAAGATACCTTCAACATTTATTTCAACTGCAATAATAAGACACATAATAATTATAAAAACTGTACAGATAAAAATAAAAACATTTCATTTCACTAGACCACCCTAGAAATAAAAAAATCTCACAAAGTGGACATCTCAAAGCTTCAAATAATATCTAGAGGGTGACGTCATTGCAGCCACAATATATTGCTTAGCATTTCAACTGAAGCAATCAAAATTCTATTTTTCAATCAAATATATCTTGCAACAATTTTGTTACAATTTCAGCCAATTCATAGATGGTCTGGTGGAAACCTTCCTCAAAACTAGTTGGGTCGTTGGAATGACTCACCAGCAACACCCTACACCAGTGGTTTGCAACCTTTTTCAACTTTAATAGGGTCACTTTTATTTAGTTAAGAGGACGTGATGGGCCACAAGGTTAAAAATAAATATTTTAAATTTTAACAGATTTGTATCCTAGAATAGTCTAATTAAACATGGATAAATGCCGCTTAATCATTTTAGATTAGTATATTTATTCGTAAGCTTAATCAATTCATACGTTAATAATCATTAATGCGATTTTTGTCGCTGAATATTGTTAGCAAGTTCTTTCAATGTCCGGTTGAAGATTCAGGGTAAGGAGCTGTCCATATATTACGTAGTTCCAAAAATATGTACCTACGCAAATATCACTGTCAAATTATGACGCCCACAATACAGGATTTGAAAATCAGAAAATCACAGACTATATTCCTGCTTAATCAATTTTATGTAGCATTAAAGCTTAAAAATGGAAGTACTGTTAGTGTTTTACTTCTTCATAACCGTTAACAAATTTAAGCTGTTAAGTATGATGATTAACAAAAATAAAGAGCCTGTGGTAAAATCAATGTTTTAGCTATCTAACATTTGCAATGGGGGTACAGTTAAAAAATGTACATATGCATGCGGGAGGGCTCCACGAAATGTACACGGTGTAACAGGGGGGTCCGAAAATCCTATTTTTTTGCATATGTAATATAAGCAGAATTCACTATGGAATCATTGAGCAGCAAATGGTTTTTACTTTTGATCAATTTCATTGCAGAAAATGAATGTTCACATCTGTAGGCCCCTATGTGTACCCAAACCAACAAAATGATAGAAAATAATTATTCTGTCAAGTATTCTTTTTTGCACACATATTTTTTATATCTTTTATAGGTCAGGGCCACATTTTTAGGCCTGTAGGGTCACTTTTGGCTTGCAGGCCACAGGATGGGAATCGCTGCGCTAAACCTTTGCAAGCTTACCATAGATAAATGATAGTAGCAAAATAAAATTTTAAAGATGCCAAAAAAATATTTCCCAAAATAGAAAGTTTCTCAGCAGTAAATTTCTTCAAGGCTGCAATTGCTAAGGTGTCATCATTTTGGTCCTGGTTTACAATAGCAATACCATCTACCTCTTAACTGTTCAATTGGCATCTACTATAAATTACATGGCCTTGAAAAGGTCACATGCACAACGAAATACACTTTTGACTTTATGATATTTCCTTCACTAGCTTGTTTACATATGATACGCTTCAGCAAGACACAATAAAGCATGCACAGAAAAGTGTTATTATGCTACAACACACCATACAATAAATCAATCAATTAGGGTCTTGAAAACTGTAGAATGTCTTCACTACAAAATGACTCACGAGATTTAATAAAATCATTCAGGCCAAGTCTAAAATTCAAAAGGACAAGTATTACAAATGTATAAAAAGGAACAGGTCTGCAACAACTCTTTAGACCATGGAAACTAATCAAATACAACTAAATTAGTTTTTATTCAGCCACTCACTTTGCACTACTCAGAGGAACACCCACAAGATGAAGGGCAGGGAAATGTCTGTCAGATTGATATGAATGCACATTATTTTAATAACTTAATCTGAGTCAAAGACAGTTTTATCATAGAAAGAGAATGTATAAAAAAAAGCAGGAGGCCATGAACAGTATATTTGATTAATGCCCGCAAGGCATAGAAATTTCAGGTTCTGATATTGAGGGGCAGAACAAAAATCAGGAAAGAAAGGTAGGCAGCCAGTTATACCTGAAAGCATGAATGTCACCTTTCAAACCATCAAAATAATACGAACAGAAAGTTTTTTTTTAAATGACTAGAGTGCCAGACATCAGACTTTTGAAATGCCCATTGCAGGCTACTGTACCATTATTATCTCTAGAAAATCATGTCAACTTAGATGACAATGAATCCCACATATTTCACAACACTTAAGCCTTTGACAGATTATAATGTTGCACAGCAAATCTTTCAATAACAGATCCTAATCAGCAAAAGGGAGAAAGATGTGCTTACCTTAATGAAGATAAATAGAGGGCAAAAAATATGTTAACAGAATCAATTTCAGTTGTTTAGTCCAAGATGGTAAATCCAACACAGCAGAACAGCATTACAATTGTCTGATATCTGGCACTCTAGCTCCACAACAGTATCAATAAAACAAAGCATAAACTTTCACTCTGCATGACGAACTTGTAAGGTCTAACAGACGTCGTTCCTCGGGTACACTTGTGGAAAGAATAATGCCGACTATTAATTCCAATATATATATCAGTCACACGTCAACAACATGCATCAAATAAATATGCCAAGCAACAAATTTAACAATTGCAATAAGAATACTCAGGTCATATCATGTGCTCTTGTGAACACAAAATTTAATTATCATTAATTGACCAATGTAAAATTCATGATCAACCATAGCATTCAGAAGAATCAGAAACACAAATCTATCAAATATGGTCTTGCACATTGTTCATTTTAACTCTAAAAAACTTTGAGATATTGTATTTAGTTTAGCTTTACTGTATCTATAACTTTCATACATCAGTATAATGATGAAAATGTAATTCCTGCTGACCCTATAGTTTCAGTTATTTTGTCTGAAAGAATAACTAAAAGTGCTTGCAGTGTTAACAATTGCAAAGATTCATGAATAACCATGTATAAGTTTATCGCCAATTAACAGCGAGCTGTGGAAAGAAGCATGTTAGAAAAATTAGCCAGCACAGTGTGTGTAAAAACTTCTGAAGTTTTCTCAACTCCAAAACACCAGCATCACCTGAAATAATTCTGAAAGTAATAGATTGCTGAATTCTTAAAAAATCTCTTGCTTCAGAACACTTTATACAACTTAAGATAAACCAAATATACTTAGGTAAAATATGGTTTTAGCGTCAGTAATTATTTATTAATGTATATTGAACAGTTAACATAAACACTACATAGAACGTTTTATGGTTTATGAATATAGAAGCTGGAAGTGATGAATAGAATTCTGTTTAAATGCATCGGAGCCGAATTGATGAAAAGAATCATACATAAATAGAAGCTGGATGTGATGAGAAGACTCCTATTAAGAATAAGTTGGATTGATGAAAAGAATAACTAACATATAAGTAGAAGCAGGATGTGATGAGAACACCAATCCTGGTTTAGAAGAAGCTGGATTGACAAAAAGAATAACACATAAATAGAAGCTGGATGTGATGAGAAGACTTCTGGTTTAGAAGAAACTGGATTGCCGAAAAGAATAACGCATAACTAGAAGCTGGATGTGAAGAAAGTAAATGTGTATGTAGTCTTGACATCGAGCACATATAGGAAAATTACCGATCCTAAAACCATATTTTACCTACACCTAAATCGCATCTGAAATATTTTAATTAAAAACTGCAACAGCTAATCAGCATTGCTAAAGAAAATTATTTTTACATTTTAATAAATAGAAATCTTGAACGGTATTGGCAATTTTTTTACGAATTTGCGCTGATCTTGTTACTTCGCCAAAATTACGCCTGTAAACGTGCATTCAAAAGTCAAACAGCCATTTCACTCACAGAATCGAAAATTCTGTTTTAGTCGATCATTTTCAACACGCTCAATTTCGTAAATCAGTATCTTATTAAGTTCTATTTAATTTTCAGCACACGAAATTTATAATTTCATCTGAAGTAAAAATGAGCCTTTTGCGCAGTCACAGACAAAATGGCCGATGACCTCTAAGCATATGACCAAGATCACGACAACCATACCATTACTTCACATCTTAAACGCCTATAACTTCAATTGTGTTCTTTTTGATTCTCACCATAGACAGCTTGACTAGTTACAACCTTAGAGTCGATATTAAATGAAAAATATTCGTGAATTAGACCTCGGTTAAACACGCAAATATCTACTAGTTTATACCTCGCCAATTCGCTACCTACAAAAGGACCTACGTGGACTACGACTCCAATGGCTATGACGCGACGTCGCGGGGGTCGTCCGCAAATTTGTGCTTTAAACAACTCTGATCAGAAGTCTGGAATAATTCAGGCTAGCAAATGTATAGACATTGTAAATTTACTGAAAACATAATTTATAAAAAATAGGCATTTTGCCTAACCCTTTATTGCTTTTCAAAGAAAATTAAATACGCACAATTTCCAGAAATCCACACGAGCTCACTCTGTTAAACGACTATTGGACAACAGTCTATCATGTGATTGCATCTGCTTAACGCAATGATAAGTCAGCGCCGGGCTGATCCAGAGATTTTATACTGGGCATTTTTTTTGGCGAAGAAATAATAGTCAGTATGCAAACCTACTGAGGTAGGTTACTCATATCAAGCTTAAATTCTGTTAGTTGTCTCTAAACTATGATAGACTGAAAATTCTCTCAAATATTAAAAAATAATAATGATAAGAAAATTTTTAAAGCTGGATGTGAAGTGCCTACGTAGACTTACCACGTTATTTCGGTCGTCTTGAATCAATTCGCATAGAACAGCCTATAGATACAGATGCTCAACTGTCAGAATATTTGAGGTAACCAACCGAACTCGAATTTTAACCCCTCAATTGCTTCCTTTGTCTAGGAATCAAATACGCCCTTATCATTCGTGGCAAAGTCATTTGCGAGAGCGTGACGCGAAGAAGTAAGTAAGTATGTATGATGTACTTTATTGAACCGCTTGCAAACGCAATACGGGCAAATCAAAATATGAAAAATCAAAGAATGAAGCTATCCAAGCAACGATAAATATAGCGCATCAAAAGCCAGTGATGCAGTAATTGATGGGCCCATATGACGTGCAATAGTCCGTTGAGTGGTGAATAAGACACTGGCGTGCTGAGCATATCGAGGAAGCGAGTTCGATTCCTGCTACCCATACGGTTGCCCAGTTATTCTATCACTTGTCAGTCGCGTTAATTAAATTATTAAAATCGTTGGCCCTTTCTGCGGCTTGTCTGAAATGAAACAAAGTTATTATTATCATTGTAATTATTATTATCATTTTCATTATTATCATTTTGTCCTTATGTTATTATCATTATTTTTTCCCGAGGTAGTTCTGATTCCTCAGGTGATAAAAAATTGTCGGTAGATTGAGAAATTGGGTTTTCTGGAACCGTTGCGTCTCCACCGGTTCAGGCAGTGTTATTATTATTATTATTTTTGTTATTATTATTATTATTATTATTATTATTATTATTATTATTATTATTATTATTATTATTATTATCATTATTACTATTATTATTATTATTGAGTAGAAGATCCTGAAGGAGCGCTATATAAAACTGATGTAGTAGTAGTAATAATAATAATAATAATAATAATAATAATAATAATAATAATAATATAATTATAATAATAATAATAATAATAATAATAATAATAATAATAATAATAATAATTAAGAGACCGTGCACTTGTTTCAACGTCTCTCCATTTGCACTCAAAGATTCAACGCCGTAGCGTTCAGAGGCACGTTCAAACAGCCCACCGGGATCGACAATTAAAGAACTGTTAATAATAATAATAAAAATAATAATGTTACTATTATTATTATTATTATTATTATTATTATTATTATTATTATTATTATTATTATTATTATTATGAAGGGCCGATACGAAACAACGATCGATTGCTAGGTTTACTATTGAAATTCTGAACGAATGAAACTTGAGCCTATTAATTACTGTGCCAGCCTACACTTACGTGGGAATGTTGTCTCAACGCTGTCCAGCGATCAAACCTGCGTGAGCTGCTGAAATAATCTTAATTAAAATAAAGTCATTGGTGACGGGCAATTGCACGTACGGTCTGCACATTTCTGTTTTGAGTTTTAATCGTAGGATTAATCAATTCCCTCTGTCATAGGCTTACGATAGATTTAATAAGTATATTCAGTGACTCGAGAATTATACATCGTAACGTAAGGTCAATAAGCTAAGTATAACAGATGTGTCAATATGTAAGAAAATCCATAGTTATGCATACATACAGCTAGAATTGTACAATTCGATTAAAACGACCTAGATTTCTTAGGTTTTTTAAAATCTAAAAACCTCCAATAAAAATGTTTCTTAAAGATTTTACTCTTTAAGGTCAGCAGTGTTGCAAATTTACTGGCATTGTGATATGTAAGGTTCACGTGGTATCTTTCGTAGGTAGGCCTAATACTGACGAGTTTCGTCGTATAGGCATTAGGCCTACTTCTCGGCTATAATTTGTGTCCAGTGTGCCACCGTAAACGTAAAGAAACTGAAAACCTAAAAACTATATCTTTAAACAAATCTAGGTTTTTTCCAGCCCTGACTGCGTGTGACTTAGACGGCACCTATATGTCAGCCGTCTTCCGTTTTAATTGTACTTGGTTCCACTTTTCTTTGTTTGGTTTTCTTAGCTGTAATTGAAATAGAATTTGAGCAATTACGGGTATCTAAGATACATTGTTAGGCCTATATACAAAAGTTTGAACGTCAAGAATAGTTCAATTAAGTTTCAAGAACTAAATTGGTTGAGTTATTATCGACTAGGCCTACAACCGTGCTAAAGTACAAGTCTACTTACTTGCTTATTCATTCACCTACACACTCAATAAATGGTTTTTGTACTCCATCACTACTGTCAGTAGAAATTCACGGCGAAATATAAAAAGTCAGAATCTTGAATTGACTAGGCTGCTAAATGGGAAACCAGTTCAAGTAACCTGCATATTGGAAACTACATGGTCAAACATGAGGATAGTAGATACCTACAATATGACAGGCACCGACAGGTTGAAGCTTCGTGCCTCATTTTCTACAACCATGCGGGCTATGCCTACCACACTAATACTACACTCAGCTGATAAAATATAGGCCTAAATATCGATATTTGCACTAGAAAACAAGAAGTTTTAAACCTGCAATTCACTCATCATATACTTGAGTGCTCTGTAATCAGGACACTCAAGTATCACCATTTCACTCCTGGCCTTAAAACCCTCTGCTGGCTGAAAATGCATGATTACACTTTGCACTTATATTATGTATTCTAATGATAATATTATCTTTCTCTTGAATTCATCAGTTCCCCCCCACCAATACCTTCGCTGACTTATCGTCTTCTGTCTCAGGCTCCACCACTTATCTCCACACCGGCTTTCCGCTCTAAATTAAAGTCAAGAGTCACATTAATAAAATTCCAAAGGTTCCAAGCTTCTCATCCTTAACGTAATCTGCCTCAGTATACCTGGTAATTATGCCTCCTCTGTGGCAAGCGGATGGAATCTAGCTCTTCGGACAGACGTTCTAACTCGACGCAGCGCCACCCGAATCAGCTGGTGCGCTGCGCTTAGCCTTAAGGTAGTGGCTTAGAAAGTTGGAGTTTACAAATACGATTACGAGTAGTTCGATCAACTGCCCCGTAAAAGACTGCTATCTGCCACCAATGACGTCACCAGTTAACAGACGTTTATAAGTTGGCATCAGAAATGTGGCTATTGGCCGTATAATATATCTATGGTGGGTTCAAGCAAAGGCCTCTGTATAACAAGGTCAGAATAGACCAGTACATACATTAACTCCGCCACCGTCCTTGGTCATTTGCCGTGTCAGAGCAATTTCTTTGATATTTGTCGGTTAATTTAGATTATTAGAGACACCGAATGTTTAGGCCCTACGCGCTTGTTATCGATTTATGACGTGCTGACCATCTATGCATACATGTTACCATGGACAAAAAAATGCATTTGCAACGGAACCAGTCATTTCAAAATTTGCTTTAACAAATTTCAAGGTTTTGGAATAATCTAATAATTATGTGGTCTGCCACGTGTAGTCACTGTTGACCTACAATTCCCAGTACAAAGTAGACCTACATCATTCTAACGTAACGTTATTATACTTGTTTAGATGTCTTAAAGTATTTACCTATCAATGCTATCATAGACCTATATATGTATACTGTTAAGTAATTTATGGTATGATATTCTCAGACCAAAGCCAAGGGTTGAACCCTCAAAAGTTCAGACTGGTCGGTAAAACTGTTTTCTTTATCATTATTAAGATTAGTATTTTTCAGCAATAAAATTAATGTTTAAAGCGTGTTATTCCGTTTTAGCATCCTAATAAATTAAATTGTTTATAAAAAAAGAGCATCGGTCATGGTCTTGGTCTTGGACCTCTCGGTCTTGGTCTCGGTCCTGGTCTCGAGGTTTTGGTCTCGTGCCCAACACTGTTAAAAATCAACACAAGTTACACAACAAGCCAGTACATTCATCCCACACTATCGCTGTCAATCATGTGGGGCTGAGGCATCCCAGTCTGCATCTGTGCGTTGGATTCTGTGTACATTAATTTGCATTCAGTTAAAAACATGTGTTAGAATTTAGCGTGAAGCCCTTCTTTCGGATTATTCGTGGAAATGAAATTCGTGTGTCAGAATCATGTTGCTTTTGTCACAAAAAAAGCGTTTTGCAGGTTTGACTTTACTGTGTGAAATCACCTAGGTTCTGTGTGATTAATCGATCAATGAATGAATGAATGAATGGACGAATGAATGAATCACTGAAAGAATGAATGAATGAATGAATGAATCATTCAACCAAACAACAATTTAGCTAGTCAGTAAATCAAAATGTTTAATTGGCAATCAAATTATCTTTGTCTATACATAGGCTGCAATGAAATCGTAGTATTTCACACGGGCTACTTAGTGTTGTGGGTAGAAAATTTGTAAGCTTATAGACCAGCTGCCAGCATGAGATAAACACAAGCTAGAACAACTGGGCTAACACATAATAGATGTTCTTTATTGTTCTAGTTAGGGCTATGAAGGAGTGCAGACAACAGCTGTTATTTTATCATTTGATTCATTAATTGAACATTTAAATGGTATATAAATGGATGTAGAATTATTCAACCGATCGAGTGGCTGCGTGTATAGTGTCCGATGCATTCCATGGCGCTCTGGATGTGAAGAGGATTATAAGGCGCAGAGGGTCACGAGCCTTGTCGTATCCAGAGAGCTTCAACCGATTTTAACTTCTGTCCGGGAGGAGACGAGAGTCGGTAACCAAGTGCGAAGAAACCTCCGCCACTGGGCGTCAGTTCACTGCATATCAGTGCTTAGTACCAGTCGGTGCTAGTCCCAGGCCTGGATCATGAAAGAGGGTGACGTTAATGATCTTTGTTACAACATAATTATATAGGCCTAATGTCATTAAACTCCTAAGCAGGCTATTGAAGCGGGTATCGTGATTGGCCAGGTATTGAAGAGATGTTGCCAGTTTTCTGCAGAATTGGAGAATAAAAATGGCGAGGCATTCTTAGCATCACGTGTGATTGGCTTTGGTAGACTGTGTCTTTGCCTGACTGATCACTTTGTCTTTAACTTCTTCGTTCTCTTTAGTCACTCACTCACTCACTCACTCACTCACTCACTCACTCACTCACTCACTCACTCACTCACTCACTCACTCACTCACTCACTCACTCACTCACTCACTCACTCACTCACTCACTCACTCACTCACTCACTCACTCACTCACTCACTCACTCACTCACTCACTCACTCACTCACTCACTCACTCACTCACTCACTCACTCACTCACTCACTCACTCACTCACTCACTCACTCACTCACTCACTCACTCACTCACTCACTCACTCACTCACTCACTCACTCACTCACTCACTCACTCACTCACTCACTCACTCACTCACTCACTCACTCACTCACTCACTCACTCACTCACTCACTCACTCACTCACTCACTCACTCACTCACTCACTCACTCACTCACTCACTCACTCACTCACTCACTCACTCACTCACTCACTCACTCACTCACTCACTCACTCACTCACTCACTCACTCACTCACTCACTCTCACTCACTCACTCACTCACTCACTCACACACTCACTCACACTCACTCACTCACTCACTCACTCACTCACTCACTCACTCACTCACTCACTCACTCACTCACTCACTCACTCACTCACTCACTCACTCACTCACTCACTCACTCACTCACTCACTCACTCACTCACTCACTCACTCACTCACTCACTCACTCACTCACTCACTCACTCACTCACTCACTCACTCACTCACTCACTCACTCACTCACTCACTCACTCACTCACTCACTCACTCACTCACTCACTCACTCACTCACTCACTCACTCACTCACTCACTCACTCACTCACTCACTCACTCACTCACTCACTCACTCACTCACTCACTCACTCACTCACTCACTCACTCACTCACTCACTCACTCACTCACTCACTCACTCACTCACTCACTCACTCACTCACTCACTCACTCACTCACTCACTCACTCACTCACTCACTCACTCACTCACTCACTCACTCACTCACTCACTCACTCACTCACTCACTCACTCACTCACTCACTCACTCACTCACTCACTCACTCACTCACTCACTCACTCACTCACTCACTCACTCACTCACTCACTCACTCACTCACTCACTCACTCACTCACTCACTCACTCACTCACTCACTCACTCACTCACTCACTCACTCACTCACTCACTCACTCACTCACTCACTCACTCACTCACTCACTCACTCACTCACTCACTCACTCACTCACTCACTCACTCACTCACTCACTCACTCACTCACTCACTCACTCACTCACTCACTCACTCACTCACTCACTCACTCACTCACTCACTCACTCACTCACTCACTCACTCACTCACTCACTCACTCACTCACTCACTCACTCACTCACTCACTCACTCACTCACTCACTCACTCACTCACTCACTCACTCACTCACTCACTCACTCACTCACTCACTCACTCACTCACTCACTCACTCACTCACTCACTCACTCACTCACTCACTCACTCACTCACTCACTCACTCACTCACTCACTCACTCACTCACTCACTCACTCACTCACTCACTCACTCACTCACTCACTCACTCACTCACTCACTCACTCACTCACTCACTCACTCACTCACTCACTCACTCACTCACTCACTCACTCACTCACTCACTCACTCACTCACTCACTCACTCACTCACTCACTCACTCACTCACTCACTCACTCACTCACTCACTCACTCACTCACTCACTCACAAAGATCGCCGTTTGGTATATATAAAAAATAACAACCTGGTCGTATTTTGCGACACCTATCGAATGCAATATTAATGTTGGAAGCAGCGTACATTTCATTTGAAATGAAGCTTGAATTTCAGTCGGTGTCTATTCTTTAAAATCGAAAAATCTACGAAAGGTTTTTTACTTTGACTAAAATAAAATGATTTATTTTTGATGATACACTAAACACCAGGGGCAATTGATACAGAGAATGTAGGCTTAGACTTAATGTGATGATGGCTGTTTTGCACACCGCTAGAAATCTATGGCCAGCATTAGGCCTATCCATCAGTGGCGGCGCTACACCAGAGCAAGCCCTGCTGGTAAAAATGTCTCCGCTCTGGTCCCTGCTCTGCCACTTGCCACTAGCCGCCAGACTCCAATGCTCCCGTTGCACGCAGAACATTGCATACATGCTTGCAATGCACGACCTTCGTCAGCATAATTCTTCCCTAAACAATTCACTATCTTCCCGTCGCACTCATTATCTAGACTACCAATCTATGATTGGGCTCTTGAAAACTACAATGCTCGAATCGAGCATGGCGCTCGATGAAAGATTGTGAGATGTAGCAGTTTTGTCAATGCATCCTGCCAGAGCCCGTTCATCGGATCCTGACAAAGGTGTTTTCGACAAAATTTATAGCTGTATGTCCCTCATTGCACTTCAGGCGATTGATGGATCACTCTCCTAGCAAAAGTCGACACAAGCGGTAATCGCTCGCCTATCCAAGGTCATAGTGCCGTCGGCAGTCGCTCGAGGAGTTAGGCCTTAGACTCCAAGACGAGCCTAGTGCCAGACTATCGTTTTATTTATTTAATAGGCCTAG
>OY365807.1:30769608-30864085 GCA_959347315.1 Bimastos eiseni
TGCCTGTGATTGACTACTAGCCTTATATGCTTATTGTAAAATATGCACAAATATTGTCAAATGCTAACAGTCATCTATAATTAATTAAATGGTTTATCTGCGTCCCTCTAGCCAGTAGGTTGTCATCAATCCTTTGCCCTAAAACAATGAACAATAGGCATGTTAGTGGCCTGTGAATATATATATGTGTTCATTATTTATGTAGGTATTCATGTATGTGTAAACTCAATTTCAGGTTGATAGAGAATAGAAGTGACCTGAGCATTATTAATATTTGTCATCTCAGCTAATAAAAGGGTCCACTTGTCTGGAATGGATCATTATGTATAAGCTGATAACTTGATGAAATCAGGTTAAAAACTAGGCATTTGGTCCTAAATTTGTATGCGTACCTGTTTTAATGAAAATAGTAAACATTATGTGGCAGGAAATCATATATAAAAATTTGTCCTATATACCCCAATGAATTAATCATTTAATTTTACCTTAAAATGCATCATGTAGCATAATATAGTTTGTAGTACAGTGAGCCAGAGATGTAGAAGCTTTAATTGAAAGCAAAAATTAATATTCATGGCTTTAGAGAAAGACTCATTAACCTGATATGTCAGTTAGTCTTTGCTGTTTCAGCACATCGCCTTCAAGGTTTTCCACTCTTGCGAATATCACTACCTAGTCCATTTCTTTCTCACTCACTTTCAATACCATACCTCATTTCATATGAAAACTCGACAAACATACAATACTGAGGTTGTACAAATCGCTGGTTAGGCAACAGTTGGAATACTGCTGGAGAAAGTGCAAAGAAGATCTACAATATTTATTTGGGCTACAAGGATTTGAGCTACGAAGAAAGGTTGATAAGTGTCAACTAACAACATTGGAGAGAAGGAGGTGCTGGAAATCTAATGATGATTATCACTGGAAAGGAAGCACTATAGTTGGAGATGTTTTTTTGAATTTTCTCCAAACAAAGCAACCATGGAAACAGATATAATTATATTATTTAACCCTTTAACCACCAGCATGTAGTAAAACGTGAGGCATTTAATCAATAGCGCTGGTCGTTAAAGGGCTAAGAAGCCAAAAGGAACACTAGGGAGGTAATTCTTCAGTGCCAGAATTGTAGACTTTTGGAATGGTTTGGATGATAGTACTGTCTCAGTGGACAGCTAGTACATGGAGGCTATAAAATTTGGTTGTTGGGCATGTTCCAGGTTAATTTTCAGTGGTTTTTGGAGTCTTCTGAAGAACTTAAACCATTGCTATGTCAATGCTAGTTGGCGGGGGAGAATTCGGATGAATACAAACACAGACAAACTTGTGACAGGTAATTACATTGACTCCAAGCGATTTTCATAAATAATTTAGGCAGAAAATATATTCTTTGGAGTAACTTTCACACCTCTATCATCCAGACATATGGATCTTGACTGTACACAAGGCATTCATCATTTTACAAATTTAATCAAGTAAATAAATACCTTGATGTTAACCTCTCCTCGTGATGTGACAACAAACTCTTGAGTAGACTTGATTAGGAACTGATAGCATTGTTTACTAATGTGAATCTTCAGAGCTAAACAAAACAATTTTGTCAGTAAGAAAATTTATCATATCATGTCTACCTAGGCAACAGCATAAATTATGATCAGCACAAATGTCAAATAAGATGACTAACATTTTTAAGAGTATGGGTGAATGCTAACCTTGCATTAGCTGCTTATTATCTGTCTGCTTATTATCCAGACCCCAGAGGAAGAATATTGCCATAGCTGTTTATTGCATAATATTTTTTTTAATAATGCACCTATCAAATACTATTATTTCTTTGAAGGCTGCTCATTTGAGACATATATAATTATTATAATGTTAACTGTACACTCTAACACTCAAAACACTTAATCATGGGAACCAGAAGTCTTGGCTTGATTGTTAGGTATCCATTACTTTTACAAAAGTGGAAACAAATCGATTATATGGTTCAGTTTAGTCTGGTATTGTATGGGCAACGTAGGCTTTACTCTGTTAGATATGTTATGCTTACATTCTCCATGTGACTCCATTCTGCTGGCCATATTCACAGTATCTCCAAATAGACAATATCTTGGCATTGTCTGACCGACAACTCCTGAACAAATAGACTGAACATTCAAAATTATGTCATGGCTTATGGTTCCAAGTTTTGTAATGAACCCTTACGAATTTAGAGCAAATTACTGTATTAATTATGTTTTAGCAGAGAAATGTAGAATAAGTGAAGTGGAATTGAAGTGGGAGATTCATGGGAGTGGGATGGGTGTGGAGGGGAGTGGTGGAGAAGGGAAGGTGAAGTAGGAGAGGAGAGGTAGGAGTGGAATTTAAAGGGATGGTGAAGTGGGAAAGGAAAGGCAGGAGTGATACTGGAGGGGTACTTGAAGTGGGAAAGGAGGGGTACGAAAGGGTCAAGTGAGGAGAGGAGACGTGGAAGGTGGAGGGAACTGAGGAGGTATGGTGAGGACTGAGGAGAGCAAAAAACAAGGGCTGTAAGGAAATGGAGCATCAATCAACCAATGTGTAGGCCTACTCAATATAGCGCTCCTTCAAGATGCATGTATCTATTCAGAGGCGCTCTCGGTTTGACTACGGCTGAAAAATATGGATTTCAATTAAGCATAAAATGCATCCAAAATGAATTTCTAGGCAGGAGGCGTAGCTCGTTGAGTTACCTGCCACAACTGGTCCGCTGTGCAATCCTATTCGTATTTCGAGCTGTTTGTTCGGTCGATGTCGAATGCGAAAGGACTTGACTGCGATTAGAATATCTATGGACATGTTGCCAATTTCCGGAGCGTGGTTCGTGTAAGGTTTTGGCAAACCACTGACCACCATATACGCATCTCCTATCGTCTCCACCTACAGTAAAAGCCAGCTGGATCTTCACACAGATACATCCTCTGATCTTGTCATTTCATTGCTGTATACATAACGCGAAGCACTGGTAGAGGCAGACAGACAGACAGACAGACAGACACGCAGACAGACAGACAGACATGCAGTTCTTGTCTTAGCCACGAAAACAACAGCACCGTCCATTGTTTTCCAGATAGCTCTAGATCGAAGAATTCACCATCATAGGGCTCTTATAATTTCTGCATTATAGACTAGAGATCGTAAGCCGATATATATATATATATATAGTCCGAGCTTAAGACTGTCAGCAACTGACCTCGATCGATTCCAGCAGAGGAAACTAAACGAACCGAACTAGTAGTCTACTGAATATATACATGTATACCTGTAGGGTATCGACCCAAATTTGTTCTGCGTCTATTCGTCATCGGCTGCCTGCGTCATCTTTGTTGCTTGGATTAGAACTGCCATGTCCCAATTTATCCCGATCGAGCTTTTGTCTGATTGGCCTGCACTGCGATCGTCCAGGGATGTGGTCTCGAGACCGCGGTCTTGGTCTTGAGACGGGCTCGAGACCGGAAAACTTGGGTCTTGGTCTCGAATGCATCGGTCTTGGTCTTGGTCTCGGACCATCGGTCTTGGTCTTGGTCTTGACTGCGTCGGTCTTGGTCTTAAAGGTATGGTCTTGGGATTGGTCTCCGTCTTAGGTTAGCGTTCTTGGTCATTTGCCGTATTAGAGCAATTTGTTTGATATTTATCGGCTATTTTCGATTAGAGACACCGATGTTTAGGCCCTACGTGATTGTTATCGATTTATGACGTGTTGACCATCTATATATACATGTTACTGTGGGCAAAAAATGCATTTGCAACGGAACCAGCCATTTCAAAATTTGCTTTAACAAATGTAAAGGTTTTAACCTACAATTCTGAGTACAAGTAGGCCTACACCATTCAAACGGAATGTTAATCTACTTGTTCAGATGTCTTATTTAGAACCTATCGTATGCTGTGAGTAATTTATTGTGTGATATTCTCAGGCCGAAGCCAAGGGCTGAACCAGCCAAAGTTCAGACTGGCCGGTAAAACTGTTTTCTGCAGCATTATTAAAATTAGTATTCTTCAGCAATAAAATTAATGTTTTAAGCGTGTTATTCCGTTTTGGCGTCTTAATAAATTGAATTGTTTATAAAAAAAGAGTATCGGTCTTGGTCTTGGTCTTGGACCCCTCGGTCTTGGTCTCGATGTTTTGGTCTCGTGCCAAACACTGAGAGCGTCAGAGCCTGCTTTATAAATTCTTAAATAGGCCTACACTACAAGTGGCTGACCTTGTAGATATTGTACTTGTTGATGATGTCATCAAAGGTCGTCCAGAGGTCATTAAGAAAATCGACGACCTCCATCGGTGAACTTTCCGACGCCAGAGTGGTGAAGGAAACGATGTCCGAGAAGTAGATGGTCACCTCTTTGTAGAGCTCTGGATGGACGGACAGTCCGAGCTTAAGACTGTCAGCAACTGACCTGCGATTCCAGCAGAGGACACTGTACGAACCGAACGAGTAGTCTACTAGCTGACAACACTTCCAGCATATCCACACTGAACCCAGATTGGAGTTCACACAAAAACACACTCATACACACACACACACATACACACGCACACATGCAAACACACATCCACACATGCAAACAAAGACACTATAGGGCCCATAGATATACTAAATTCCTAAGTTAAAACGGATGCCTAAATAAATAACTGCATTAAGTAATCACTCGAATTATTTTTAACAATGCTGACTGTTTGATTGACTGGCTGACTCACTGACTCACTGACTGGCTGACTGACTTGCTGGGTGACTGGCTAGCCGACTGACTGGCTGACTGACTGCCTGCCTGACTGACTAAAATAACTCTGTGGCTAGTGACATCACTTATATAGCGCCTGTGTGCATAACTTTGTCCTTACGCTGGTAACATTCTGTAAAGAAGTACGTCTGCTTTTTTCTTTTCTTCCACCAGCTGTCGAGTTCGTTCTCCAATTACTTCTTCCAAGTTGTTAGCATACTTTTCCATCATACGTAACATATTGTCCATTATGTTGATTCGCCTAAAAGTTTCAATACTTTGCACACACAAACCGAAACTTGCCTGAAGTCAAACAATTAACAGTTGGTGCTCATGGAGAAAATTCGAGGCTCCGGTGACAGCGCCAAACCAATGCGGCTACCATGCACTTATTGCGCTGGCTGATGGGGAACCAGTGACCTCTAGGCTCTAACACGCAACTGGAGATAAGGCCATATTTGAGAATTTGTCAAATAAAACGCGATCAGAGAGTAAGACTCGATTTAAACATGCTATTCGGCTAGATTTGAAGCCCGAATAGAACGATTAGCCATGATCGAGGTTGACTGTGATGAAAGAAAGAACTAAAGTAAGGGTTGTAGTCCTAGCAGACTAAGTGAGCAGATAACAGTACAAAACTGACACAGCTGGTGGTTGTAGTGCCGATTAAGACGATAAAGTTGAGGAGCAAAAGTGAACTCTTGGTCCAACCGAACATCGAGGTCACGAACCGTGCTTGAAAGGACATGGTTAGGGAATTCACTCGAAGAGTGTTTAAGTCGAGTTTAGCAAGCTGTTTCCGAGTCCCTATAGCATAAGGCTAGCCAGATACATTAGATGGGCTTAAGCGCAGTCGATAAGATAAGACTAACGTAATGTGGAAGTTAAGACGCTGCATGTTCATAGTGCACTATAAATATAAATGGAGTCGAGATCCTTGAGAGGCGCATAAAATTAGCTTATTGTGTTTTTTTATTACATTCAAACTGACACGCTGATCGCAGTAAGATTACAGGTATAGTATGAACGGATGATCACAAGCTATTACATGAGTCGAATTTAACATATGGCAGCCATGCAAGGTACCCATCGCCAGTGGCGTAGCGAGGCAAAGCGCCGCCTGGGGCGAAGATACAAAATGCCGCCTCTGCCTATTTTTTCATCACTTCGTTCTTGTATATATATATATATATATATATATTATATAGGCTTAGCCCGAGATATGCAGAAGGAGATAGGCATTGGGCGCCTGTTTTGAGTGCTTTCATTAAGCTCTTATATACATTTTGATTATTACATTCAGTATTCAAATAATTATAGGGCCTACAGTTAGTAGCAGCATCAGCATGCACTGTCGACATTAAAGCTGTATGTCCTTTGACTAATTAAAACGCATTATCATTAGATATAAAGATATGAAAATAGAATAAGATTGTATTAATTAAGAAATTAACCAGTTATAAAACAAACAAATAAAGCAAGCCTCACAATAAAGTTACTAAACGTCTGGCAGGCTAGATCGAAAATTATAAAAAGTCCCCATAAAATTAAAATTAAACAATACAAATCATAGAGCCTATTCTTTCTCTATACGTATTGAAAAGAAAGTCCTAGGCCTAAACAATAACTTAATCATAGTGAGACCATAATAAGTATGGTACTTAGAATAGATTAGTAACTGATAACTTTGACTAATTGGAGCGCTCATGAGTAGTAATCTTGAAGGGGCGCTATATAATGTTCGTAATGAATGAGTGAACTTATCATACGGATATGGTACGGTCTCATACTTTCATTATACCTGTCAACTGTTACAATTTTAAAAATTACTTTTCATGCTCTCCCTGCAGCAAAATTACTAATAACCTTGTCAAAGTTAATTGTGTTTGTCAACGAGCGTTCAACTGAAAGAATTGTTAAATTGAAATGTAGTGATTCTCTAATAGTGGGTCTTAAGTAAGTTTTAATTAGCTTATTTTAATTAGTTTTAGTTTGGAAAGTCCAAATTCTGTTTAGGCAATAGGCCTAACTCTTTCAGGAACCCAGACTCTAATTAAGAAAGATTTTTTGATAAATCCAACTTCTATTTAAGTTAGATTTCGATTGTGAATCCAACATTGCATTAATTTTTTCATCACTCAAAGTAGGCATAAACGCCTTTCACTACTCAAATTTCTGTTTCATAAAACTTTATTTGCATCAATACATGATGCATTTTGCAAGTTTTTTCATAAATCAAATTTATATTTAAGCAGAGATTGTCCTTAATTAATCCAACTTTTTTACTTAGGAAAAAATGATTTTTCATCAATCTAAGAATTTCCGCATTATTATAATTGCAAAATTTATTTCGTTTTATAGGTGCGAAAGTCATGGCAAGATAGACAGGGTCGGCATTGCCATTTTACAGCGTATCTATTAACACTAGGCGCCATTCGATGGTCCTTCTGTATATCGTATATGTTAGTTTTAAGTCGAGAAGAAGCAAGAAAGCGTATAATGGTGCCCGGTTTAGACAAGAGCAGCAAGAATCTTGAAGAGTGCAATTTATACAACAAGAATGTTTTATTTATTTTTGGCAAAAAATGCCGCCTTTAGGACAAGTGCCGCCTGGGGCCATTTTGCGCATTATTATTATTGCAAAATTTATTTCATTTTATAGGTGCGAAAGTCATGGGAAGATAGACAGAGGCGGCATTGCCATTTTGCTGCGCGTCTATTAACACTAGGTGCCATTCGATGGTCCTTCGGTATATCGTATATGTTAGTTTTAAGTCGAGAAATAGCAAAAAAGCTTTAGGTTTAGACAAGAGCAGCAAGAATCTTGAAGAGTGCAAGTTATAAAAAAATAATTTTTTATTTATTTTTTCCCGAAAATGTCGTCCCTAGGACAAGTGCTGCCTGGGGCGGTTCGCCCCTAGCCCCCTCGCTACGCCACTGCCCATCCTACATATTATTATATGACCAACGCCGCAGCGTAGCGAATGAAAGACGTATAATTATTGCAGTTATCTCTGTAATATGGGAAGCGGGAATATACTCCTCTTCCTCCTGCTCTTCACCCCAATGTGTTACCCATTACTCTACGGCTCCCTCATTGTGAAATTCTCAGAAACAATTCACATGGCTATTATAACGTTGAGTGGATTCCCCATCAAAAGATTTTATTGAATCCTGTCTCCATCCATTTGGCTCTGCCACAGTTGCTTGCGATTATTAACCTACTTTCCGCGGTTGAAGAGAGCGAATCTGTTTCTGACGGCGCCGATGTTTGGTCTGACCGCTTCGTCCTCTGCCCAACAGTCCTTGATTAGACTGATGTAGCGCCTTTCTGCTCCCTCCTGCTCCAGGTGGATATTCGGACGAAATGCAGGAATCTCACTGCGCTTCACTCTCTCGATTATATCTGAGGGTAACAAACATCGGGCACTGAATAGGAAAACGTTTTGTGGTTAAGCAGAGGCTGAGGAGTGAGGAATAGAAATAAGCTGCATTGGAAAAGATATTGCACGGAAGAAAGATTAGTTACGGTAGGAGTGATATGTATGGCAAATACATATTGGAATGAATGAGATGTAGAGAGGAATGACCTGGAAGATTGTAGTGTCTCGAGAAGACCTGTTGGTTCGAGTTATCCAGTGTGTGTGCATGTTCGTGTGTGTGTGCGTGTGCGTGAAACTATGCATTAATTTGCTCTGTTCAAATTCACCTTGAGCCGACTTACGTTGTTTCAGACATCAGATCGTTCGCAAATTTAAAGCAAAATCAATTGTGAGACTGGCATAGCATAATATTAACTATTAATTAATTAATTAAGTTATTGAATTTCTAACATGCGCACGGTCGATTGAAATGTGCCAAGAGAAGATTCCGCTAGATCGATATCCTCGAGAGGAAAAATCATGGATTTGGAGCAAATTTTTGAAGGAAGGAATTGAATTTGAGCTACAAATATTGAGTAGCAGCCAATTCCAGTCCTTGGGGCAGAGTCAGAGAATGCACGCAAGTCTATAACTGTTTTGCATCGTGGTTCAACTAAAGGACCCGTACTTCGATGATAGCAGACACCGAAGAGAGATGTAGGCCTAAGGAGCCTCTCTAGTAATGAATGAAGGTACGAGATATGCTGGCGCTGAGGGCTTTGAGGAGCATCACGTACGCTCTACATCTAATTAAACAAAAGCCGCCACATTGCCCAACTTAGAAGTTAGTTGGGTCAAGAAACCTGTTGGTTGCAAAGAAAGCCATTTGTTCAAGGATATGATTATACCCAGACCAAAATTGTCAATTGTGCCATGCACATCGCACAGGCCTCATCTGTCCTCCACCGAGAGGTAAACACTTGGCGACAAGGGGCTTACACATTCTGCATGGCTAACTCGATCGTGCAGTCACATGGCTTATATAGGCAACTTGCGAAATATGCATAGGATACGCAAGGAGGTGAACTCTGCTCCGTCCGCTACCTTTGGCCTGGAGAGGTTCATCACCGGACACGAACGGCGTACAGCGGTGGAGTATTTCATAGAAGATTATTCCCAGACTGTAGATATCGCCTGCCTGGGTTCCGTTGGCTGGAGGATGCGGATGATTGAGCAGCTCCGGTGCAGTCCACATCAGTGCTGCATCAAAACAGCATCACTTAAATAGATCTAAGCGTAGGTGTAGATCTGTAGATCCTGCAGCACAATTAATGATTGGCTAATGATCATAAAGCAATTATTTTAAGTGCCCGTGTAGCGTAACGGAGCTCTAGAAATTGCCGCAGCGGAATCTTTCGTATCAAAAGGCAAGACAAGACAAATAATAATGATGGAGCCTCGTGGCAATTAATAGATCGTCAAGATAGGACAACGTGTATCTAATGATTTGCATGAGGATTTTATATTTAGATAACATGCGGCTAAAAGTTTATCAAATGCAATGGACATTCTAAATTTACACATGGCAATGCGACAAAATTCATTTGATTGAATTTGAATGAGGGGTTACAGAGGTTATTGAGTGCAATTTAGTTAACATGACAACTTTCTACTGTATACTGATTGACCTTACCGTGAAACGAATAGCTAGGGTGACGATTGGACGAAGACAACGTATTTAACGTCATTGTTAAGAGCTACAGTGTCAATTGGAAAAATGTACACATGTTAAATATCACGGCAACGTTCTGACTTTGAAACCTACGGAATCGGTTTGACTCGATGCCGAGGGAGGTCATTGAGCTACATGAAATATAAGAAAATCAGGAAATGAAGCACGAAGGTGTGACGACGTTTTGTTGCATACTTCTGTTGTATTCTTCTTCGTTGTCTGGATCGGTCTGTTGGTGAAGACTGCTTAGCCCCCAGCTGTTGAGCTTGACGACCCAGCGGCTGTCCACCAGACAGTTTGTACTTTTCATGTGTCCATGACTTCTTATCGGGCTTTTATGCAGGAAGTCCAAACCCTAATATTCAATGAGACACTAGAAGCCCTGACATTCTAATATATTAGACAAAGTTGCTATAGTGACTTAAAATTTACACAGTGCATATATATTAAGTTCTTCAGAAGCACTCTCGACCTGTCAAAAAATAATAATTATGACGCAAGAACTAATCGTAGGGCCTATATTCTATATTCCTCATTTCTAAAAAATATCGATTGACAGAGCTGACAACCTCACGTGACAAGAACTGATCGGATATCTCCCAACAGCCAACATTTGAATTGCAATTAAAGATTCAATTACAAATTACTAATCTTAATAAGTGAACGCTTAAAAACTTAAAACTATTGTGTCATAGGCCTATTGCTAACCGCGTACACATGGGCCTACTCTACTGTATACTGTATATGCCTATAGGCCTATAACTTGCAATGGAACATTGTATTAAAGCGTTACTTAACACTTTAGAGGTGCTCTCGACCCAAGTGGGTAACAAAATATAATAGACTTAAGGCATCTGCCAATTGTATAGCACTATAGTCAGCACACTAAGCGGAATACATGTTAGACAGAGCCGTCCGGTACCTAAGGAAAATGTAGGCGTCTACGACTACGAGATCCAATTCACCATGGGGCCTGGACAGCGTCATAACAACACCCATATCGGTTTCCAGATGAAGCCTCATAATATTTGCCGAAATAAAACAGCTCAGTAGTCAACATACGTAGAAATTAGAATTAGCCTGGAAAGCACTCCACCTTGTATGATAATAGTAGGCCTATCCGAACATAAAACAATGCCAGATTCACAACAGTCACCAACATATAGAGCCTCCATAGGTTGCTTAAGATAAGATATCGCATCTGTAGGAACTTACGCTGCATGGCGCTTACGTAAGCCTTTGTAAACATGCTACATTTATGGAGCCACATGAATCACAAGTGGTCCTTGTATGAAGATGAGATACACGTATCACCGACGTTAGAACCTCACTGTAGAGCTAGCGTGCCTGCCAGGCACGTATGCGTGCTCTGAGCCTCGGACCTATAAAAAAATTAAGACTTAGCTACTTCGCACCAACGAAAATGCAGGTATATCACGTGATTGGACTTTGCTAACTCATCGCTTCAGCATTACGTCAGAAAAATCGCGTTCATGAGTTTCCAATACTGTAATGAAAGTAGGCCCTGCTATTCACATACCTGAATGAGGTCAAACATGAACGAACGCTTAAACGTCTCATCCACTTTAATTTCATCATTGATCAGTATATCCTGCAATCAGAAATATACTTTAGGCTCACTGGACTTATTAACTTCGCTAGAAGCAGCAGGTTGGTAAAAATATTTGCAGCATTTGCAAATAAGATTTAAGGTTGTTGCAAATTGCAGAAAAATATTTTAAGGACATACAGATACAACTATAGGCATAAAGGCCTCAAAAGAGATAATTAAAGATATCGAGCTACAGATAAATCACGTGAGAAACATCAACATCTGGCTAGGGTCTAGCAGAGAGAGGGAGAAGCTGCTAAGATGGGCTAAGGAAGAAATAAATTGGAAATCGAGTAGGTGTACATCGTAGGAAAGGATTCGTGAAGACTTCTTATCTCTAAACGGAATGAAATCTCCCGGAAGAGTGGGACCTGTAGGCTTACTTCAACGCGAAATAAAAGTAGGCCTTGTCTATTAGCCATCGAATGTACGTACATTGCGAGAAGGCAGATTCATTCTGAAACAGATCGCCTGGGAGAATATGTTCTAGAACAGTTCCACCAGGCGAATCTTTAGAAGAGAGACTGGTTCTTGAAACTCAATTGAGGTCCTGGACATGGACACGCTGGGCATCTCTGCACTTACCGTTAAGTTAATGCTTGACGACAGAAACCAGTGCGCTGGTCATCAGACGGTTCTGAACTGACTAAGTAGCATATCGGATAAACCCCAATGCCAAATAAAACAACGCTGTCTTAGACATCAGACGCTGGTTCAAAGGTTTCAGTGTTTGGTACGCGTATATGTTGGCCTGTATACGTGTTGTCAACATTTACTTTGTGGCTCTAGTCTTTAAGAGCAGTATTCTGAAGCTGACCTGGAGACTGCCTCGCAGGCAGAACTTCGTCAGGATGAGGATGTTTTCTGGATCAACACAAAGACCAACGAAGGTGCACAGGTTGTCATGGACGAGTTCTCTCATCTGCAAAACAACATCTCGTTTTCACCTATATTGGTGTACACATATATAGCAAAGACGCACAACTCGCGACCCACAAGCCACAAGTGGCCCCGGAACTTGTCCTGTGTGACCATCGGGGCAATTCAAAATTACAAAGAAAAGCAAAAGATTGTATTAACTAAATAAAACCTGTACTATACTCACATATTGGTTTTAAATTCTGTTTGAGTCTTGAATGTGGCTTTTCATTTACCATGGCGTTGTTAGACTTACGCGAGGTACGTAGGCCTACTAAGTTATAATACAATTTTATTTGGTGCCCAGGTTCTTACATACATACATAAATAAATAACATAATATTTTTGACCATCGACTTTTTTCAAATATGCTATCGGGACATTGGCCAGATTCCAGCTGTGCACCTCTGTTGCATAGCTTGCAAAGCTCGATCCGATCGATCTCTAGGTGAAAAAGACATTAGACATCAGTGGAACAAAAACAAGAGCGGACATAAGCACGACTTGTCCACTCATAAAATCAATTAGTGTGCTGCTATTTATAACAAGGCTCAGAAGTTTCCTGGTTTACTGATCTGACTGTCCACACAATCTGATTTCTTCTGTCCTGTCCTATTCAGCCCAGTGATATCCCGTCCCATCATCTAGGCATATCTCAACATAGCATAACATGACATAACACAGCACATAGTATAGCACGTGACATAACGCATGCCATGTCACAGTGATGTACAACGCAACAGATGGTCTCGAGTGGTTCAGAAATGTTTCAACCACTTGCCGCTCATTGCCGCGCGCAGTCTTAGCAATGTTCTTAGCTGATTTCAATAATAATGACTACAGATGTAAAAATTGTAATTGACGAGAATAGCACAGGAGATTCGTATAACTGTGATTCTGAGAGGATGTTCAGCTGAACGAGTGGCATACGTGAAGCAGTTCGATGTGTTCCTGTTTCGACAGAAGAATCGTTGGAGTCTTGATCTCTTTGACGGCGCATAACAGCTCCCTACAGTATGCGGCCTTGACGCTCCGAAACGTACTCTCGGCTGGAGCAACATTCAACAGCGGATAAGATGACTGCGACGACGAACCAGCGCTCAGCGTCTGCAGGCCACAGAACCAAACACGACGATGACACTCCTCCTAGCAATAGGCTCAATGTCATTTAGCAACTAAAATATCAATTACAATGACATATCAGTGATTGGTGATGGCAAAGAATTCAAAATTTTAAGAATGCATTGCTACACGCACAAACGCTTCACGTAGGCCTATTTATACATGCAAAAGTGCTTGGAGCGGGTCCTGCGCAGGGCCGCGCGCCTCATAGGCCGTATCCCAAAGTTCGGTCATGTCACTGATTATATGCTGGGTGTCCTGCATTGGATGTAAATCCCACAGCGCATTGCGTACCGCGTTTCTGCGTTGGCGTGGCGGTGCATTTTAGGTGCCGCCCCCATGTATTTACGTGAGTTCTGTTGCTCTAGCATGGGCGTGCAGGGACGACGTGCTTTCCGCTCTTTCACGCAGGGCGAACTACAATTGTCAATTAGACAGCATCGCGCTTTCTCTGTTGTTGGCCCAGTGGCATGGAATGGACTCCCTTTATCACTGCATCTTATGCCCAGTGCTCATTCAAATGCATTTTACAGTAGCCTTAAGACTTCTTTTCAGCCGGGTTTGAGTCGGGAGCGCTTCTGAGTAGTAACCTTTCGGGGGCGCTATATAAATTTTCGTAATGAATGAATGTAATAATTAATGTGTTCTCTCAATCAAATATCCACTCACACTTGAAATAATATTCAATAAACTGTTTAGTAAAAAAGGAAAGCGATACTGAGCGAAGTAGAAGTTGACGGTATGTATGGCACCATGGAGTCTTGCGAGAATTGTGCGCTTTACAGCATTAGAAACCTTTGAACTCGGATTGAACTCTCGCTTTATGAAATGAATCTCTTCGAACTTTATCTTCCACGACATCTCCTGCATCCGAATTGCGAACCTTCGTCTTCTGAAAATAAAATGAGCGCCTCTGGTTAGGTTGTACTGTGAGAGGAGCGTTATAAATCAGTAAATAGAATTGAATAGAAAACTGAATTTTTAATGATGAGCTTCTTATGCATATCATATGTATGAAATGTATACAATATAATCGAGCACTTATATAGCGCCACTTCAAGATATCTATAAGGATGCGCTCTCTACGCTGATGTTAAGTGTCATTATGAACGAATGAAATGGTCTTCGGACGTTCACTCACAGGACGATCGCTCATACGGACGATTGCTCATACGGACGATTGCTCATACGGACGATTGCTCATACGGACGATTGCTCATACGGACGATTGCTCATACGGACGATTGCTCATACGGACGATTGCTCATACGGACGATTGCTCATACGGACGATTGCTCATACGGACGATTGCTCATACGGACGATCGCTCACAGGCTGATCGCTCATATGACACGAAAGCAACTAAATAACCTTTAAAAAATTATAGCTGTTTAAATTGTAAATCTATTAAGTTTTCGGCAATTAAACAAGCAAAGATATTACCTCAACATTCAAATTTCGAAAGTCTTTTACTTGTTAATTAGGCGTTATGTATTATGTGTTATCTATTCTTCATATTTTTGTCTAGTTTTAGGTCTTTATGATGACAGAAAGCTGGATATGTGTAGGCCGGCTTACTACGTTTGACTATCTTTAAAGCTCATCTGATTTCGGAAAACTTTTTTTAACAATAACAGTAAAAACCCAATAAGCACATTTTATTTTTTTTCGTTTTCTAATTGCTCGATTACTTAATGTTTTGCATCATGTTTGGTATTCGTCAAATAATTGAATGTCCAGTGTTGCGATCAGCAGATGTGAGCAATAGTCTTATGAGCGAGTGTCCTATAAGCTATCAGCCTATGAGAGATAGTCCTATGAACGATCGTCAGTGTGAGCAAATGTCCTATGAGCGATCGTCCTATGAGCAAAAGTCCTACGACCAATGAAATACATCAGTTAGCCAAACTATGCAATTCATCTGGCTTGTCTATATATACTGAGAGAGGCGCTCCATAAATGTTTAGATACTATACAATCCACGATTTCCTTTTTCATCTGGAATAAACTCCCAAGAGCTCCGGCTCTTCCCTAGAAATTCCTCGTCTGCATTCTTCTGTTCTTAGAAATCCGTATTATTCAGCCGTAATCAGACAGGGAGAATAGATAGCTTGCAGGGGCGCTATATTAAGTTCACACTAGTTGATTGATTTATTGATTGATTTACTGATTGATCGACTCGACTGCGTGATTACGTAAATAGTGTTTATAGGGGTTGCTGTTTTTCCTAATCACGCTGCTTCTGTTTAATATAATACCAACCTGTGGATATAGATTCCACAAAGAACGCATCCAGCCGCGAGAACCAGAAAGAGAACGACACCGATTATGACTGCAGTTCGAACTGCGACATCAACAGAAATCACAAATGTTAGGTAGAATTCTTGATCTGAGCACTGCAATGACTGCAACGTTCGTCACGTCGTTCAATACAGGCAATGAACGAATAGCCTACACAGGCCAATTAATCTGACAGTGGCCAACCAACACGATGGCTCCACTAGTTCTGCTTGCATCTCTTAGTGGGCCATTAAATTGAAACAGACAATATGTATAATACATGCACTTGTTACTCCAAATAGGCAAAATGAACATAATAAGTAAAGAAATATATATAAATAACCATATTATTGAAATTGAATGTAGGCCTACATTGTAGATGCTGATGTTTTATTCCAACATATGCACTTCTCTAGATACTTAACCTTTCTAGCAACAGCGCATCAAACGAATGTAATTTGCACCCACCTGCAGAACTTGCTAAGCGACTTTCGATTTACTAATCGTGTGATTGCAATAGGTTTTTGTCAAGCGATTATTGTCACTGATGACTCATTAGAAATCTACAGTTACCAAATAACTGTGCTTTGGTTTCCGACTGTTCACCATGTAACACACTGACCTCTAGCGATGACCTACCTATTCCGCTCTGAGGACACAGGTCGGCTAAGAATCCACATTCGGGAGTGTCCTTCGGCCAATTCCAGGCGAGAGAAGGACCCCAGAAGCGCCGAGCAATCAAAAGAACGGTCTGCAATGGGTGTACAAACACACGATAATCAAAATATCGCTGGATTTTGGTGTAAACACAATATTCTAATATACACACATAGGCCTATATATGTTTGAGAGAACATAAATCTAGGCTTAAATAATTGCTAGGGCAACATGGCTGTAGATCAGTGTCTCAGATGAGTAGCAGAGAACTGGATAAACTGGCGCAATCAACCAAAGCATTGGTTAAATCGCCAGCTTATCCAATTCCGTACTACTCAAATGAATGCAGCGCATGCTTGCATAAGACGAATATAGGCCTACGTCTATGGTGAATTTAAGCCAATGCATGTGATTTATAGGTTCATTCTTGTATGAACTCCCATGATTATGATGTAAATAGATTTTGCCACTGTGCAGCAGCATTTAAAACCTCTTCGTGAAGTGCTTACGCTAGAGTTGTTGACCGAACTTAGGTCAATGGCGGACAGCTCTGAATATTCGTCGCCGTCGTATGGCAGATGCCAGACCTTATAGTCGGCCATTCGGTCGCCATTTCCATCCAGCTGAACGAGTCCAGACTGACCTAGTGCGTACAAATATTTAGAAAACATAATTCAATTTTAAAATAATGTCTAGTCATATGCAGTTCATACAGATAAATGATACCATTGAACACATGATAAACACTGACGACGCGCTGGCCCTTTGTCCATGGCCCACCCTCTGATCAGCTTGCTCTTACTGGCCGCAGTGATGCTCTCCCACCCTACCTCCCTACCTCCCCCCTCTCTCTCGCTCGCTCTCTCTTCCTCCCTCAAAATCTTTGCACTTCTAGATGTTTTTTTATTATTGCCAAAATTTAATACCGCCTTTCTTCCAACATTTTCTGCTCAGAAGTGCACACACACGCCTTAAAGGCGCAATTGCAGTTGTACTGCAGAGCAATTGTGGGGCTACGGACTTGCTGACTGTCCCTACAAAGTGACGCCTCTGACGAGGGTCAAATCCGTTCACTCAGCGCACACTGAACGTTACAGGCTAATCGCTCTAACAGATCGGCCACTGTGCCACACAAATTTGTAATCGGCTCTCACTCAATCCTAATAAGACACATATCATTTGGTTCTGCAATCAATCGCTATAACAGTTTCTTAGCTTTGCTATCCTCTTTTCACATAGAGATTCCCAGTTGCTTTACACCCCAGTGTTCCAGTGTCAAAGATTATGTTGATTAAGCAAGATATACCTTACACATGGCTTCTGTAATTTTAAATGCTCTTGGAGTGTGTTGTCAAGTCAATGTGTCAATGTTTCTATTCTATTTCTCATCCACTTTCCAATTGCAAAGTTAGCGCTCACAAGATCATTTAGATAGAAAGATAACTTTGTAAGATAAACCTGTGAATGGAAGATCAATTGCTGCCTGGAACATATGACTTCCGTTCCGAGGATTTAAACCGTTGCGGACCAGCTTGTCAGCTGCCAGCGCCCACAGGTAGACAGCATCATGCAGGTAGACAGAAAACGGTGATCCCTGCAATAGCGTCTCGCAAAATGAAAGACGAAAGAAAATAGACTTTATTATTTTTTATTATCTGAAACGAGGTCACAGAACGTTCTGGAGCGTTCGGTCCAAATGAGCTCTGCACACAATCATTGCTGTAATGTATTAAAATTTATAAATAGATCATAATTATATTCGTCTGCACATGAATCGCCTCTTTGCAATGAAAGCTGAGCAAAAAGCACCTATACATGTAGGACAATAAGATACGAAAGCCAATAATACACCGTGTCCCAAAAATAAACCAAGCAAAATTGTGTTTGTCCGAACTTCGTCAAATTTACACCAATTTGAGTAACTTTTGGTAGGTAGATGGAAAATGGCTTTAAATTTTATGCTATATAAATTTCCCACTTCACCTAACTCATGTCACCGCACTACCTTGTTAAACACAGATGTACCAATTTGTAGTATAAGGCTTAAATTTTATTACTTGCAATGGCTGCACTGAACTCCATTTCATCGAGCCGGGTATCAAAGTGAATGGGGCATACTATCGCGACAACCGTCTTGTCCAGAAGCTACTGCCAGACATATGTCGGATATCCCAGAGCGAGGTTTTTGTCTTTCAACAGGATGGCGCCCCGGCGCATCAGGCTCGCGACACCGTCTCTTTCCTAGAGCGAGAGACGCCCGACTACATCCGACCAACACTGTGTCCGCCGAATTCACCGGATCTTAACCCAGTCGACTATAGCATATGGAGTGTGCTGCAGGAGAAGGTTCACCGCTCCAAAATAGCCAGCGTCGACGAACTCAAGACGCGTCTGATTGACGAATGGGCGCGCTTTGACCAGTCGATCGTTGATGCTGCTCTCGGCCAGTGGCGTCGCCGTCTAAGCGCTCATGTTCGTGTAATTAGCGGGGTACATTTCGAGCACCAATTCCAACACTCTGAAGCAGATCTGTCATAACAATTAAAGACTCTGCTAAGTAAACCATATTTTACTTAACTGCGTGCTAATTCAGTTGTCAGATAGTTTGTTGCAAGTAATAAAATTTAAGTGCTATATAAAAATTGTCACATCTGTGTTTAACAAGGTAGTGCGGTGATATGATATATATATATACAATGGATGGTGCATTTCTGGCCACCTTGACGGTCCGCCTCTTCTATGCTTTCCCTGTTTTGTCTGGCTTTGCTAATGCTGGTCCGCGAACGCATCTCTGAAACGCAATTATAGTACGAAAATTGTTTCCACCTTTTGACCAGGTGACTTCTAATGACCTCTGTGGTCCTATAGATTCCTCCCGTTTCTCATCCGTAATCACGACCTAGGCATATCTCAGGTTGCCTTTTGCCTCAACCAAAAAGTGCTAACCATTGCCCTGCTTATTCCGTCCTCCCGCGTACTTACGGACTAACCTGGCATGGACCGTTTGTTCACCCGAATGTTATGCAAATGAATCTATTCAACCGTAATAGCAATCGTAATTCCTATTGCTACCTTAAATTTCTCTTCAACTTGTCACAACTCCGATTATGTCTGTTTTCAGGTGATGCAATAAAGTGCATACATACATACTTACTGATTCCATTGAAATGTAACAGTCACACCCACCGTTTGTCCTGTCATGAGCGTGCCATTGTAGTTCCACGGTGGCTGTGACATTGCCAGAGGAATTTGATTCGTGAAATCAGCAACGGAAGATGAAATTGTGTCGCCTGGAAAGTCGATTCCCAGCTGTAAATTAAATGCCACGTAGTAAGTATAAAGCAGCAGGACTTTAACAATCGATTTCAAAAGCTCAAAGTCAAAATCTTTTATTGCTTAGGTTTTTAATTTTTTAGAGTTAAAAGTTCTAAACTTATTGGAATTGTGATTTGTGCATCTAGGTCACTGCGCTATATAATTAGTCGTAATTACAATTGCAATTACAATTACATTGGATTTGTCGTTTTTATACTTAGACGAACAAGTCATAAAATAATCTGTGCTGGAGATTTGCACAACCGATAGCCTGTAATTAGTGCTGGTCAATAGACGATAAGATAGAGATTTCCTTAATTAAGAAATCCCGTGTAGACTGACGTACCTGTAGCAGAGGAAAGAAAGCCTCCTTAGCTTCGTCGTCGAACGAGTCGTTCATCACCCAAGGTCTCAGATGGTTATCTGGTGGGAGCAGGAGGGTCAGTATGTAGACATAGTCGCCGTTCGTCATATCTTTATCTCTCGCAGCCAACATAAAGTCACGAACGAAGTCGTCCATTCCACATATCACCACGACTACAACGATGCGCTACTACCAATATCGTGATGATCATTCGTCGTCGTCGTTATCATTATCGTCGTCGTCTTGTAATTAGTAAGAGAGGCAAATGGCGGATGAGGAGAAAAGAGGATATAGATATTGATCACGAAGGGGATGAAAACTAAGAAATATCATGAGTGAGATTGGTAATCTGTATAAGGGTCGGAATATTACAGGCTGACACGTAACTGAATTACAAATTACCAAGGTTACTGGAGAAAATGTGAATGCAACCTTGCATAACCAGGTGACAAATCAAATGTTGACGTATCACCAGTACATATCAGATCAAAAACAACAGACGAGCGCTAAGTCCAAAGAAAATTAATAATCTGACGGAGCATCGTAAGTATTCTCGCAGGATATGGAGTGTATGCCGCTCTGCCACAGCCATTAACGCACTCCGGAGCATTGGACGACAAATGGAGCTTGTTTTTGAAATGATGCCATAGAAAATTCAATCTTTTTATTTCGCATACCACATGTAGGTCCTATAATATTGATACCTGGCGTACCACCGCCAGTCCATGGCACTCGTAACACCGGTTGGAAGCAACTGCCCTAGCTAAACCTCTTCTTCGTTCCTTGCGCTATCTTTCTAAACTCAAGCCTTCTATGATGGACACTCAAAATATTACTTACCTTAGACCTCTTATTCTTAGAGACAAAGAACATAGGTTGACTCGCCACGAGAGCAGCGAATGTCGCTTAGGCCTACTGCCAAATACAGCGCCATTATCGACTATCTTAATTTGCATTTGTGTGATTTCGCCGTTGAAAACGATCATAATAATTAACAATAGGCCTAGGCATGATGAAAATAATAATAAATTATTTTTATAATAATAATGATAGTCATTCTTGCGAAGACTAGCCATTCTAGAACAATGCCTCCCTAATTTTTTGAATCCCGAGGGATCATATGTACCTCGGGGGGAAAAAATAATAAAAAAATAATGATAATGATAATAATAATGAATAATAATGATAATGATAATGATAGTAATAATAATAATAATAATAAATAAATAAAATAACAATAAAATTTAAATTTAAAACGTTAAACAAATAGGCCTACTGATTAGCTATTATAGGTTTACTGACGGAACAGTTGAACAAAAGATATTCGAAGCAGCGATGACAACATTGTTATTTATCGGATATTTTCGGTGACTAATTGCCGACGGGTTTCGTGATCGAGAAATACCGTAAGGGTTTCATTAGCGGACTTCTAACGATTTTTTAAAACTCCCCGAAGGCATTGCGAACTTGGTTAGAGCGTCAGATCATGACACGGGAGAGAAATTACTAAGCATCAACGTCAAAGGGAAAGTAAATTCCACGTAATCAATGGAAATTAATTTGCACCCATTCACTAAGGAGATGAACAGTTCGGCGCACTGACCAATAATTAGGCCTACTTGAATACTGTGATTATTTGCTTGATAATCACGAATTAGCGAAGTTCTCCTATTTCAAGGATAGAATACTGATGGGCCAATCGCTGTCTCACAAGTTCGGTCGTTGCAACAATAGGCCTCCTCGATATGTCGTGAGCGCTGGATCGGGTCATCTAATTGTGGTAAAGTACTAAAGGTCAATACAACCAAATAGTAAACAGGCAACACGCAGTCAGCCGTCAGTTTACGACGTTTTAGCAGTGAAAACCAGTCAATAGACATTTTCATCACTTGATATGCCAGGTCATTGTGCTCTAGGCCTCATATGTAAATCAATATTAATGCCGGGTAGATGCAATCAGTCTATGAGAGCAGCGTGTGGTTAAGAAGAACAAGCGGATATAGAGATGGGATATCGAAGAAGAATGTTCATAGGATCAAAGGACTGGCAACTGCTTCTTCTCTGAAAGAAGACGAAAGGACTCCATGATGTGTATGATTTCTATACTCGTTTAATGTGTCTGAATGTCAAAATTTGATTTAATCGCAGTCAGCAGAGGTGTAAGACGGTTTTGAAAGTGGGAGGCATAATTTAAAATATATTGAGCGAAGCGCAAAAAATTATTTTTGCCACCCACTTTTTCAATTTTGCCCTCCAGAAATTTGAAAAATGAGGGCATAAATAATCTTAACAAAAGTTATCTTAAAAACTAACTTGGAGAAACATAAAAAAGAACCTATTTGGGGGGCACATGGGTGGCACTGAGCACTAAAACTGGAGGGGCTTTGCCCGCCCCGCTGATTTGAAACTGGGGCCGGTGTCTCTGGCCCCCCGCTTGTTACACTCCAGGCAGTCAGTTACAAAATATGCAAAATAGGCCTACATGATGCGCTAAAGACGCATTAAAGAGAGCGAGGAGGTTGAGCTGAGACCTGGCTAAACGAGTGTCAGAGAGAGTAGACAGAGGACAGTTTCCGCAGAGTGGCAAACCTGGTAATGAGACTTTTAAGAAGGAAGGAATCTTGGATGTTCAAGATCAGAGAAAAGCTGCGTGGACGTCATCCGTTCTAGAGAATAATTCTAACCATATTGCATTCTTCTAGAGTATTGTTCTATAGGGATCTCAACTGGAATCAATATATTGATGTCCCGCACATGCAGGCCAATTGCAGGATTTAATCGGAAGAGGGTCTTCGTCGCAATTCAATGAATCCCGATGTCCTCGTAAAGTTGTAATTGCCCCAATTTCAGATAAATGATGCTTCAAGATCAGCAATTATAGTTGTTCATTAACCAACGAATCGACCATATCAGGTGATGACTTCCCCCCGACAACCGGAGATGACTTTCCTGACATTGGGTGATGACCTCCCTGACATGACATCGACAGACAGTTTATCTCTCCGAGTTATTTATTTTGTCGATGGGAGGCACATTTACCGATAGAGATTTAAATCGGTAGAATTCGTCGTTTCAAATCATGTAGATGTTTAAATACCACAGATGATGATGATAAAAAAATTGGTATTTTAAACGTTCAGTATTTTGTAACGGAGGGTCCTGCATGAAAGTGGACTGTAGCCAATGCTGGTATGTGATTGTATATTAAGAAATCTATAATATATTTATGTATCTATCATAGGCATTATGATTATATATATAGGCCAAATTATATGGGCATGCATTCGTTCAATATGTGTGTTTCCGAGGCAAAATCTCATTTTGATTGATCTTCTTTGATCATATTAAAATTTATTCTGCATCGAAGTTTCGTTAGAAACAATAGACTTTTATTGTTTTTATCCTAAGCTGCCATATATTTTGTTTGCATAGACTCCTGTTTTCTTCTATTGTTGTTGCAGCCATTTACTCGACCATAGTTCAGCCATTCATGTTCCACACGTTCGTTGTTCTTGCACGGAATTTCACATTTTATGAGCAGATACGTTAACACAACAATCAATACTTTTAAAGCCTTAAGTTATTAAATATACCAAATGGAAAAAATTATAACAAAAGTCAACAAGGGCTATTTAGAGATGACAGTTGTCTGAAGCTGTTAATTAACACCTGCGCTGACAATTGCAATTGTAAACAATGGCTCAAAGTCGCCCTCGTATAAATGTGATATTAAACAATGCAGCTGCCATTACAAACTATAATTATTAGAGTAGGGCCCGATGATATTCCCATCGAAATCTGTTCTATAGTTAAGCAAATGAAAGAATGGAATAGATAGATAGATATATAACCGATCACTGACTTCGGCTGGAGACCTTGATTCTGTCCAAGTAGCCGTCGATGTCGCTTCTCTGATACTTGTCTGGAACGAGAATCGTTTCGACGAATAAAATATTTGAACCAGAGAACTTCGTCTGCTCAGCCGTCTCAGAATACTCGCAGTAGCCATCTGCATCGCGGCTGGTTATCGTCAGTATGCGGTTCCACTAAAACAATGCGTATGATCTAAAATGCTTCTACCTCCTCTAAGCTCCTCATCTTCATTTTACGCCTCTCTTAAAACTGTCATTTTGAGTCGAGAGTTAGGACGGGGGCGCATCTTAGTAGATATCTTGATGGAGCGCTATGTCAAGTATTTTTGATTGATTTTGATTTAAACATGAAGTTGTAATCGTATTCTTAGAATTTCCAAAGTTCTACTCTTTGATGTCCAGTGAAGATCAGCGTCCAGTTGTCAGAGGCATACGAGAGAGGTGAGGTAGAGCAGCTGCTAATTCGAATTTCGTTGAGGGCGAAAAAGCCTTGAATGCAGAGGATTTGGATGGATCAGGGTAGAAATTCTTGAAGAGTGAGAAATTCATTTGGAATTAAGAACCTGAAGGTGATATGTACATGTATAACAAATGATGGTGGTCCACATGCAAATTTGAAGTCAGAACTTAAATTCCATCTAGATACACCACAATAGCACACTGGAGAGATGCATGGACTCCACAACAGCAATAATAATATTTCTTTGAAACAATATTTACATATATAAGAATTATCTAGTAATAGGCCTATTATGAAATCACTTACGAGATTAATGATGGCCAATGGCCATTTAAGTTTATTGTTAGAGTCTCCAGTGACAGAAAATCTATCTCTAAGTGAGATCTAGGCTATAATTGCGATTACGTCACAGACAAAACGTCAGATTATATATAGGCCAATTAAGTTTCAGATAATTGATTTAACAGAAGCAAATAATATTCTATTGAATTCACAGCAAGCTTAGAGTTTAACTACCAGTGGCGTCTTAAAAGTTGTTTATTAACATTAAAGTCAAGAAGTTTTAGGTTCTCACCGAAATCAGTTGCTTAGTAATTTTAAAGTCAAGAAAGTCTTAAGCTCTCACTGGACACAAATTCAGTTGGGCTTTGGCCTATAGGGCCTACCTCATAACCTTATGTTCGCGAATACAATCTTATGCACATGTTATTAACACGTAAAATCTGTTTTTAATGATTCGATCAAAACCTACCAAGAAGTAGTTAAGGAACGATTCTAGAGCGATTGCCATGTTGTCAAACGGACTCATCAGACGAATCAGAGAACTGTACTGAACTTTATCCGATAAGAGGGAATTCGTTGCGGAAAATGAAAAGACTGGCATCTCCCAGTAGGATGTCAACTTGCAGGCGTACAATGCGGCTGTATGAACAGACGTAAGTACAGGTTTTATGTATTTATGTATAACAGTTTCGGAGGCGCGAAAAGCTATAAAGTGTGCCATTGGCAAGAGTGAAGGGTAGGTCTATGGTTGCATCGATGAATAAACTGAAACATTTTGTGGGTGTTATTGCCTTGTTATTTATTTGCATTTGATATTTACGCGTGTTAGGGCATTCGTTTATAGCATGTATACATGTAGGCCTTTCAACTTGTATGGAAGCTTCGGCCTTCTAGATCGAAATGTAAATAATGCGGCCCACGTGACGTGCCCAGCGTAGAAACGCATGCTCGTGCAGAATGATTTAATACAGAACTAGACCTATATTTTACTTGTTTTCTTCTACATGTAGTTTACTCAAGTATGGGAATGGACGATTGTAGAGTCAAGGAACGAATATATATATATAGGTCTACACCATATTTCTTCAACTCTTCTAAAAGAATGCTATGACGCCAAGTTCCTTCTCATCTTCTCAACTAATGTCTGGAACATTCTGATAAGGGCGTAATATAGACTAAATCTTTGGAATAGATTAGAATATTGGGAAGTCTAGCAAAACAATCATGAGGATAATAGACAAGAATGCAATAAAACTGAGAGTCCGCGCAAAATTCCAGGTATCCGAAACTTTTTTAGAATTATCGACAGAGTCATTAGACCCTAATTCAACTTAAATATCAGCATGAGCTTCTGCCATCATTAATCTAAGTCGAATGAGACTTCTCTAGAACTATGGATCAAGTTATTATGGTCAATGAGATTCTGTAGAATAAACACTTAGACTTACGAAAGCACCATCAACTATACAGCTAAACAGCTTAGTCATCTCTTCGCTAGCAGAGATTTTCAGCTTAAAGTGCAGGTCCTCATGCGGAGGTTCTCAGGCTAGATATAATCATCTAATACCTTGGCGTATGCCCGACAGTATATTCATATAATGGTCTGATATTTCTTTCGTGTCACGTGCGTCCTTCCGGTAATCCATTATTAGGCATCAAGGACATGTAAATAGTAATTACATCAACTTCATTGCTCTACTCAGCGCCGTATTTGCGTATATGTCAGCTGACCACTACAGGCCCCGTGACAGAGATCGTGTAGGCCTGAGTCCAAATAACAGGCCTGCAATATTAAAATCAGCTGCAATGACTGTCTGGTGACAATTATAGTCTGATTCGCTATGGTTACGCTGGAGTTTAAAGAGCTGTCTATTCATCTAGATGATTTACTGGAGTCATTGTTGCATATTTGATTCAGCTGCATCTCTGTCATATACTTCCAATATACGCAGCGGCTTGATTATCTGGCCTCGTCTTTCCCCTGGGCCATCATCTTGGGAGATTGAAAGCCTGCATCCAAACGCATTGACTGGACACAGCATGATCATAGACCTATATTAGTCCTATTATATATATGCTTCATATTAATAGGCTGTATCATCTTCTCATATTTCATCATTTTGTGCATACACTTTACAAGTTTACATGTATGTAAATAAGTTTCATATTCTGCGTAAAAACTTATCGCAATCAATATCGTAAGTTCCAAATTTATGAAGCGCAATTCTTATGCTAGGCGCAGGGCACTAGCCTATTTATGAGATCAGCGTTGTGTCAGTGTTGTGTTCAGAGATGTAAAGTAAAGAACCCTGTTAGGATCCTATAGAGTGACAAAAAAGAGGATGCAGAGGCTGCTGTGGTTGGTGTCGTTGAGAGCGAGAAACGTGGATTTGTGTTTGAATTCTTTACACTTTGATTGCAAATGAATAGCCGATGGGGTGCCGTGTTAGCAGGGGCGACGATCTCGATGGGGTCGAGGGGGACAAGTTCCCAATCTATTACAGAGAGAGCACACGTTTATACGCTTGTACCCCATATCTTACTCCTCTCATTGGGTGTCCCCGCACCTCTCAGGGAGCATGGGGCTTCAAAGTAAGTGTGCAATTGCTGAATCCAGTTAGCTAAGATAACACACCTGTGGTTCTAAGGATGACTGTGGACTGTTAGATAATCACAGAGTTAACATTTCGTAAAGACTTATGTGCGTTAGATGGCACAAAACAATAGCTCTTCAACTAGCCTCGTATCTGTTGTATCAGCCACACGAGTTTCTTGCTCAGATGTCGTTGTTTATAAGTTTATTGACTGACCTGCGGAACACGGAAGTCCAATGACGCCATCGATGTCAAACTCCTCCTTGACGTCAACAATGCCGCCAAGAGCCGTCTTTCCATCACAATTGTCGTCATGCCAAATGACTCTGTCAAAAATCGAATATCAAAACAATTGACGGCGGTAGAAGCCATAAGACAATATTGTGGTAATGTAACAAATCAACTTAGCAACAATCTGACATAGATAAAACACTTCAGTTATGATGTAGGCCTATACCTCTCAATAATTAACGCTATTTTGGGCAGATTGCGCCTGCGACTTAGACCGCATCGTGCACGTCCATTTTATTGAAAAAACTGTGTTCAAAAAATCTTTCGATTTGAGTGGTTTGTTAAGCCGCTTATTGCTGTGTAAGACTAGATTCTTAACCAGTTTTCACGGACAGTAGATAATAAACCTTTACCATTACGGTATATATATATGTGGTAACGCACCATAGCTTATTGCTTATCTGTGGGACGCGGTAGCTGATTGGTTAGAGGGCTCGAGAACACGAGTTCGAGTCTTCCCTTACTTGTGTAGGTATCCTGAGCAAATCCTTCACTCAAAATTGCTCAGCTCCTGCGATTGATATTTGTTCCTTATAAAAAAAGTGTTAAATATATGAGTAACAGTACTGCTGCTAAAAATAATATGATGCCCAATAATAGTCATAATGACAACTTGGTGAGTTACAGGCCGTTCTGGAAGTTCATTTTATTTTCTCCGGACGTTGTTTAACGGGCCTGAAGGGTTGTAACTACCTGGAAAAATGGTAATATAAGTCTTTACAAGAGTTTGTGTAAATCTACATGGCAGTATTGCATTTAATCCCGTTCGAAACAAGCAGAATATGATGATAAACAGGATTTTAGAAAACAAGTGAAGATGAGTGTTCGGGGACACTTTGGGACTGAATGACTAGACAAGATGGAGAATGCCGATGTAACCAACTTATGTGTTTGTCTGACGTATGAATTTGTATAATTGTTGAAAATTTATATAACGGTTCTCTCCAGCATTGGAAGAGCAAATTATAATCAAAAAAAGCGGGCTCTTAATAGGGACGGGATACAAATGTCCTATAACACTATAGTTAAGCATTGCAGTTGACAAGACATCACAGAGGATGTAGCAATTACACAGTTGTTCTATTTTGGGTGCAATCATTGCCTCCAGCTTTAGGCGATTACGTGCATTTGCTAATTGGCGCCATTTAGATACACAATGATCTTACGCGGCGGCACAATAATTCTTTTGATCAAACGACTCACATGGACGTGAACGCTGATGATGAAAATCAGAAAGTTTATTATGTTTTATAGATTTTTATGCATAAGATTATGCCTTTAGATAATAATTGTGAACTTAAACACAAATGAACAAGAAATTAAAAATATGAATAAGACAAAATGAATACAAACCTTATGAATTATACCTAGGTTCAAATAATAATAGTAGGCCAATCGCATAATTATGTATGGTATAGTCCAATCGCATAGTGAATAAATTTTTGACAATATATTATAGCCTTATTGCCCATTATGTAAAGGCGAATTAGGCCTAGTTACTATTTTTTTAGTGAGGTAGGGCCCATAGTTTAACTACTAATAGGACACAATACAAATCATTTCAATAATGCAGTAGGCCTATACATCGCAGATAAACGAGATGGACAAAATTAAACGGCAGATGTAATCGACAATCTTTTCATCGATCTCCCTTATATAGATGTCTATATATATACATATATATGTATATATATATGTATATATATATATACACACATATATATATATATATGTATAATACACATATATATGTATATATATGTGTATATATATATATACACACACACATATATATATACATATGTATATACACATATATATGTATATATATGTGTATATATATACACACACATATATATATTTATACATATATATATACACATATATATGTATATATATACATATATATAGGCTGACCGCTGCCTTCGAAATAGAAAACAGACTTCACAAAACAGAAACTACTTTTAGCGTACTATACACGTATAGTAGTAGACGTAGGCCTAATACGAATCAATACAAGGCTCTGTAAGTAGATGGCCAGCAGTGTTATTTGGGTTGTCTTAAGCCGATTAGGATCTAGACTAAGCCTTTGTAATGGACTAATTTCATCACAGCAGCTTCTGAACTCGGTAATATATTTTGGGTCAAAATAATCCATCATCTTTTCATCTGCTTAAAGGGAAACCATTTAGACTTTCGCCAGCAGAGGCCAGCAGCTGCATGAGTGTTTCTCTGCTTTCTCTGATTAATCCATAATTACCACACAGCTGTTACGGCGAAAATACGGCTATGAAATCATGGACATCATTAAGCATCGATTTAAACTGTTATTATATAATATATATATAAATTTACGAAAACAGTTTTTCATTTGTCCTTGTGTAGGCCTATAGTTGCATATAGCTGCATATAGTTGCATATAGTTGCATATAGTTGCATATAGTTGCATATAGTTGCATATAGTTGCATATAGTTGCATATAGATGCATATAGTTGCATATAGTTGTCTACAGTTTCACCTGTACGCAACGCATGCGATGACCCTTAATGCTTACAAAGTGGTTGATGAAAAAGAACATATTGAGCGCCACATCCCGGATATATATATATATATATAATATATATATATATATACTGGCGTTAAACGTAAGTCTTGGATGTGAACTGTATTACACAATGGTCCCCACAACGATTAGGCCTTCTAGTGTCTTATTTAAAGAACCCTAAACTGGTCTCCTCGCCTTCGCTCCTGTGGGCGCTATAGAAATGTTGAGATTACGATTCCGACTATTCAGTTGCCATCGTAATTGGTCTTTGTCGACTATCAACAGTCTTTTGCTGTTAGGTCTCACTGTTTGATGCATCTGGGCTGGTTGTCATTTTTACGAAATTTTTCAGCAGTCACAACAAACTTTGATAGTTCTACGAAACGTCGGCTCCGAGTATGCGGATCTATTGACTATATACTTATAAAGTCCGAATTGGATTTCGCGAGTCTTTTCGGACATTTATTTCCGAGGTACGACCGCCATTTCAAATAGGCGATATAGCCAAGCATGTCGAACGATTCTCGTTTTGACGATGTCGAGTCCTAACTTAAATATGCCATTTGTTTGATTAACCGTCGACACAGCTGGAGTCGCAAACTTAGGCCTACTTTCTCGGTTCTCCTATATCGAGAACAGCTTTCGTTCTATACTGAAAACTTTTTTAGTCGTGTTTTTATCTTTCTTTCGTGTTTTCCTTTGAGCGTTTCAATGTGCACTTGATCAGTTTATCTAGAATGCATTTTGTTATAATTTGCATTAATAGTTCTATAGAAAGTTGACGATGAAAATGCTGAAGCTAGCGCTGAAACTGTAGGTTGTACGCCAATTTCTGTGCTATAGTATACATTACGAAGTTCAGTCATTATGCGTTTACCAGTTCGAGTGCAACAATGGTTCCACTATTTAAATGGCTGAAGATAATGATTAGGGCCCATGCGTATTCTGAACACGTGTTATATAATTACGTTCACATCCAAATTCTTGAACACAAATCCTATCTGCCTCACAGAAGTTGCACCTGCGACTCTTCGTTCAGACGTAGGCCTAAAATTAGTCATTCGTAAACCCGCAGACGACAACGGCGAACTGGAAGAGATTGCTTGAAACAAAATTAAATGTTGCTTCGTGGATAGAACGGAACCGGACGCAGTTTCTGCTTCTTCCTGTACAGGCATGCTTTGTAAATGCGCTTCCATCAGACTTCTCACAACAACATGAGTCACAGATACTCCTGTGCGTCCATGATGTATCTCCGTGTTACATCGATCCTGCTCATATTTAGGTGAATCTGTCAGTTGAGATCCGTCTCCACCGCTGTTCGTTTAAATGAATGTCACGTCATTTCAGGTCCCGTGCACGTACCGTGCTAGCTCGAAAATTAAATCTCTGAAATAAACCACCAATTGCAGGCGATCCGACACCCGAACGCGTAGAGGTGCACGCGACGAACTCTCTGACCAAAATAGCGAACTAGATAGTAGTTCAATCGTGCTTCAATTATCAGGGACACACATGCCATCCAAGAGCACGAAACATGTGAATTATTCTGGTTAGATAATCTACTGTTCTATTACTGTGACTGATTTGAATCTTTTTATTGGTGTGTCAGGTCCAACCCAAGTAATTATACAAATAGGTTGTTCCATCTGAGGTCAAGTGAAAAAATTGCTTCTTAAAAAAATCAACTCTTAGGAGAAGATGGGGCAAAACGCCCAATTTAATGGAAATTTTATTCATAGAGCAAAACATAATGACAGCTGATAAACATTTATGATCATCAACAACATCTGATCTGATGCTACAAAACCACTCAAGTATAAAACGTAAATAGGTTCAAATTTGAGCTTTACAATTAATTGTTTTAATTTATTTTTGGTCAACATAAGCATCTTGCCTCTTATACGGGCAAAAATTCGCATAGCCTACCAGATCATATATTGCCCTCTGAATATATTACATACTTTTAGACCCTAAATTTGTTCTGCTTTTCTCTTAGTAATTTCGCCCGACCTGACTTTTGCAATGAGCAATCTCCAATGTTTCAAGACCGTACTGTACTCTGTTTGTCTTTCTCTTACATAATTATGTATATAGTTTCGTGCGATTGTCTCCAGCGATAAAGTTTTTTTAAGCGCAAACTATATTGTTGGGCTCACTGTTTTAAAACAACAGACTATGCAAAATGTTTAAATTTGGGCATAACTATGGGGCATCTTTTGTGTATACGCGAGGTCGATCATAATAATATAATCGGGTAAGACGCACAGTCATATTAGGCAAGACGCCTAGTTACATAAGGCAAGACGCCCAGTCACATGAGCTAGGACGCCCAGTCACATGAGCTATTAAAACGCCCAGTCACATGAGGAAAGAAGCTCAGTCACATGGGGCAAGACGCCTAGTCACATGGGGCAAGACGCCTAGTCACATGAGGCAAGACGCTCAGTCACATGGGGCAAGACGCTTAGTCACATGGGGCAAGACGCCCAGTCAGATGAGGAAAGAAGCTCAGTCACATGGGGCAAGACACCCAGTGAGGCATTTCATAACTGGTTTAATCGGACAGTGACATTTCTAAATGTTATGGTATCCAAGAAAACAAACATCTTTGGACAACAATAGAACCATATGATTTATATTAAAAAGATTTAAGACAGTTCATCACACTTAGACGTGTTTTGACAACGAGTGATTTGTTCGTAGGGAACACGAAAGCACATTGTCTTTCAACCTGAAATGAAATCAACAAGGTGGTTCAAAACAAAATTTGGCTGATAAAATGCTCATAGGCGTAATGCTTCCCATGGGCCTTCAATCCTTCAATCTAAAGACCAACAAGCAACGAAGGCCTCTTCTACATCCTTCTTGGACATCGACGAATATCTGAAGTGATGGTGGAAGATACTACTCGTCCATCCTCCCCAGTACTTATTTATGTTAAGTACTTATTTATGTTATATACTTATTTATGTTAAGTACTTATTTATGTTAATTACTTATTTATGTTAAGTACTTATTTATGTTAAGTACTTATTTATGTTAAGTACTTATTTATGTTAAGTACTTATTTATGTCATTTGATCGCTTGTCGTCACTCACGGATGCGTGTCTTATAATACTCTTATTAGTTATTACTCATCGATTTAAACTAACATTATATATAAATTTACGCAAACATTAGTTCTCGTGTTTCTTCGTACTACTGAGTCAGGTTAGTGCATGAATGGGTGAACATCCTTGGCACCCAAATTATTAACCCTTCATTCCTTAGTTGATCGGTGAACGAATACCTAAGTCGACTGATAGATCATCCGGTCCCAATGAATCAGTCTTCTGGGATTTCTAAATAGACGTGCAAGCAAGACGTCACCACGACCTCACCACAGTTAGCTCTCTAAGATTATATCGCGCAAATTGCTACAATAAGCCTACACAATGATAAATATTTTACTGTTAACGTTGGATTTCTGCGCACGCGATCGGCCATTTTGGTATACATTGATCTACCTCTGCGTCACTTTGACAAATGTTTTAATCTATATGCAGAATTTGCTCAACAACTCCGAATATGTTAGAATTGTCTGGTGCTAGGGTTTTGACCGGAACATATTCTTCGTCGGCTTTGCCAAGGATTTTGTGCGTTTAAGAGACACTTTGTCTGGTATTGCCAAGGCCATAATTATGACTGCATGCGATCCGGTCTCAGCCGCGCGGCCGTGTACACCTACATCCTTTACAGCCGAGTGTAATCGCTTTTCGTTTTGGTGGACGGTGGTAAACGCGGACAATGGATCACCTCGACCGATAGTCATGAGTGGCTATTCAATCTAAAGACCAACAAGCAACGAAGGCCTCTTCTACATCCTTCTTGGACATCGACGAATATCTGAAGTGATGGTGGAAGATACTACTCGTCCATCCTCCCCAGTACTTATTTATGTTAAGTACTTATTTATGTTATATACTTATTTATGTTAAGTACTTATTTATGTTAATTACTTATTTATGTTAAGTACTTATTTATGTTAAGTACTTATTTATGTTAAGTACTTATTTATGTTAAGTACTTATTTATGTCATTTGATCGCTTGTCGTCACTCACGGATGCGTGTCTTATAATACTCTTATTAGTTATTACTCATCGATTTAAACTAACATTATATATAAATTTACGCAAACATTAGTTCTCGTGTTTCTTCGTACTACTGAGTCAGGTTAGTGCATGAATGGGTGAACATCCTTGGCACCCAAATTATTAACCCTTCATTCCTTAGTTGATCGGTGAACGAATACCTAAGTCGACTGATAGATCATCCGGTCCCAATGAATCAGTCTTCTGGGATTTCTAAATAGACGTGCAAGCAAGACGTCACCACGACCTCACCACAGTTAGCTCTCTAAGATTATATCGCGCAAATTGCTACAATAAGCCTACACAATGATAAATATTTTACTGTTAACGTTGGATTTCTGCGCACGCGATCGGCCATTTTGGTATACATTGATCTACCTCTGCGTCACTTTGACAAATGTTTTAATCTATATGCAGAATTTGCTCAACAACTCCGAATATGTTAGAATTGTCTGGTGCTAGGGTTTTGACCGGAACATATTCTTCGTCGGCTTTGCCAAGGATTTTGTGCGTTTAAGAGACACTTTGTCTGGGTATTGCCAAGGCCATAATTATGACTGCATGCGATCCGGTCTCAGCCGCGCGGCCGTGTACACCTACATCCTTTACAGCCGAGTGTAATCGCTTTTCGTTTTGGTGGACGGTGGTAAACGCGGACAATGGATCACCTCGACCGATAGTCATGAGTGGCTATTCAATCTAAAGACCAACAAGCAACGAAGGCCTCTTCTACATCCTTCTTGGACATCGACGAATATCTGAAGTGATGGTGGAAGATACTACTCGTCGACATTGTACCCATGTCAGAGAGCGATGTCTACAGCCGTCGCTCTACCCTTTTGACGTAACTTGGCCTAGAGACTATGAACAGTGACACCCATGCCATCTGTTAGCTATTGACGGGAATCCGGTGGTTGGTTCAACATCTGTGCGTTGGCCAACCATTTGGTGACTCTTCTAACCGGCTAAGCATTTGTTTTGCTAACTGTTCTAGCAATCGTTGAACGGACATTTACCATCATGTAGGCTAGCGCAGAGAGCGCCTCTGAGTAGCTTTCAGGAAGAGGCGCTATATCAAGTTTCATTTATTGATTCATTCAACAACGGCATGTTAAAAATAAAACATCTCAAGGATCATGCCTCAAATCATCGACGAACTTGAAACGCGATCGCACTTGCGACATAGAGTAATAAGGTGTTGACTAAACGTTCAAGCTGACCTCAATGACCTCTATAGCATATACCAGCAGGTTAAGCCAAGCGTGAGTGGGGTTAGCAACCGCCTCCGTTTTGAAAAAAGCTCAGTAAAATTGCATTAAAACCGCAAGAGTTAGTCGTTTGATGGATATAACCATAGTGTAAAAAAGGGGACAGATTTCTTTCTGCCGCTTATTTATGTGCGAAATTGAGCAAGTTTGCGATTTGGAGGATGTCTAAATTGGAAGTGAAATTCTAAGAAGATCGCAATACTATCCGAAAGATTCAACTCGATGGAAGTGACAGAAAGAAACAAATTTTAATTGAACGAGCTATCAAAGCATCCAGGGCATGAACCATTGTGAATGGACTATATTTTACTCTAAATTCTATTGTTGTTTTACTACCACTTTAAGCAATTGAAGTCATTAAAGTTGCGCTTTCTATGCAGTTTGCTACCACCCGTCGCCCTTCTCCGGCAGTGAGTGGTCAAACCATATCGTCGACCACAGAACGTACATGTATACTGACCTGATGCTGTAACCTAGCAGGAGTCCATTTCTCTGGGCAGCCACTAGGGCCAATGTCGATGCAGCCGCATTCCTCTCGAAGCCCAGTTTACCGGTGCTTGGGGTCATCAGACCCAACGTCAGACGCGAAACATTTTCCGATGAGGGAAAGGTTGCATTTGGGTTGACCTGCACCAGAGAACTGGCTACATGAAGCAAAGAGACGAAAACTGGCAGAAGACGTGTTGCCATTGAAACCACGAATGATATGAAAACCCCAAACGTCGCTTTCGTTGACATGGATGATGTTATCTTGACATGGAATCAACGAAAAATGTCGGAGTCAAACCTCGTAACTTTGATTGACCAAGAATCAACGAAGTGATTTGTTGCTTGCAGTTCATAGCATCAAATTGAAATTCTTAATTCTACCTTACTTGCGTTCTAATCGAGCCATTTCTTAATCTAGCAGCTGTGTATCTAGCAGCATTGAATTCAAGAACAGTTGCCGAAATAGTCGAATAAAACGGGTAGAATAAAACATGTCTTTATATTATCGTACAGAATATTAACTTAGGTTCTATTCTTTCCCGATGATGATGCCCGACTTTTAAGACAGCAGCGATTCTTCATTTGTGTAATTTGTAGATAAAATCACAAATTCTGCTCGGTTTCAGAAATCTCAGATGCAATCAATTGTTACAAATGATGATTAATTTGTATTAAAACCGGAGTCTTTATTACATTACAGCATGCATGACATCTTTTGAGATGCCAACCCCGCACGAGACCGACTGAGTTCTGAACACCCAATGACACATTTATATAACGCCAAGAACAGATGAAACAACGTTCGCTGTATCACGCAAAAGACGCTGTCTATCGCATGCGTATGACTATCTACATTTGCTCTTCATCGTTGTGTGGCCCGTATATGTTTATATATATATAATAATTTATGTATATATATATATATTATATTTCCAACCCCGCACGAGACCGACTGAGTTCTGAACACCCAATGACACATTTATATAACGCCAAGAACAGATGAAACAACGTTCGCTGTATCACGCAAAAGACGCTGTCTATCGCATGCGTATGACTATCTACATTTGCTCTTCATCGTTGTGTGGCCCGTATATGTTTATATATATATAATAATTTATGTATATATATATATATTATATTTCGCATATTCATACTGCTCATTTAATATAGGCCTCTAGCGCATATATAAATAACGTATTTTATATTCATTGGTATATATGTGTTATTGACTCGAACCGACTGACCCGAGATTCCAAGATTTCAGGACGAGTCGCAATAGGCGGTCAGAGAAAAAAAGGCATAAGAAATGAGCTAATCGCATTGAATGGAGTCAGTGGTGACGTCGGTGGAACAGTGCGTCCACGGGTTGCGGAACGGTAAGAATTTAGATGCGGAATTACGAAGTTACTTTGCGAATAAGCTGTTGCTGACTACATGTAACTAGGGCCTACATGTATATAGGCTGCAACTTTCTGTCTGTCCAACAGTTCACTCACACTGAACATCCGTAGGCCTAAGTGGCTGGGAAATATTTCTGCCAGGATCATTGCAATTAGCAGTGTTGTAAGTTGTATTAGTTTCCGATGAGTTGCGATATTTGACCTCGAATTATAATCTTCACAGCTTCGCCATGTGATGAATGTGACCGCTAATGAGGGGCAGCGGTAACAGCGTCGGTCCCGACCAAATTCTGGAACCTCATTATTGAGATCATCTCAGTTATCTGGGCGCATCGCAAGCCTTAAAAAGCTAAGATCACTAGAGAAATCTATGGGCTAAAGCCTACTGTAAAGTCTTATATCGACTGCAGAAAAAATCGCAGCCTTCCAATGACCACTTGAGTTAGATCGATCGATCATCGAGTTGGAGAGAAGAAAACCGATTTAGGCGGTATAAGTGTAGTAATGGAATTCAATGACGCTAATAAGGCCCAGCCTTATTACATAACAGCCGATAGTCAAGCAGTAACTGGACGCCCCTAGGAATCTGACGTTACGCTAGGGACGCCAAGACCCGACCAACCAGGGTTTAGTAATGGTTTCTGCAGGTGACCTGTCGTCCAATAGAGATACGAGTTTTGCGTTTGGGATGGCGAAGGAAATCGCCTCTAGAAAGATTCATATAGCGTAGCAAGCAAAGGAACAGGGACTTGTTTCGGAACTGGGGAGACGCTAGGTCGTTCTGACGATAAGGGTAATCAACGTAGTTGGGAAACCCGTCTCCAACGTAAACCAGGGAAACATTTCTAAAAGGACACTAATAACTCCAGTAAGTGTAGATAGGATGAGTGGTGTGTATATATTAATTAAATATACATATTAAAACAATCAAGTGAGTCGTGTTGCTGAGTTTGGTGATAGAGAAAAGAACCAGCGGATACTCTCGTCATCAAGAAGAAGGAGTGGCGAGAGTGGAACCAATGTCAATCAGAACGACCGTTAACGACCGTTATTTTTTATAGAGCAAAGTAACACTCAACGTATTATTAACTTTATGTAGATATATTTTTACTGATTTCGCGCCGATTATGCAACTTTGAAATAGCGCATTACGCTGGTATGACGTTACATTATGCAAAACTTTAACATCGATTTTCTCGAAATTTAATGGCAAATTTTGAGATACGCAAGAATAGTTCTCGGGCAACGTAATAGTGACAGGAATTACAATACTTACGTTTCATAATATTATTAATTCGAAAATAATGCGTTTTTTAATATAGTAGCCTACATTGAACGACTGCATAAAAGAATAATTGCAATTTCCTCTTCCTGGCAGGGTAATAATAAACGTCAAAAGTGAACATAAATTTAGAACCAAAATTTTGTCAGAAATCCTATGCTATTGACATCTAGTGAATAAAAGAAACAATTTATATTGCTTTATAAAATATTAAAGGACGTTTTTATAAATTTATCAAAAATTATTTTTTTAATGTGACGTCACATTACTCATACCTTCTCCCCCCTCGTCACACATCGTCACAAATGCACAGACTCCCCCCTAAGTGCGTGACGTCATTTATGGACGGCCCCTAGTTAGAATAGGCTACGTCTTTGGAACTGCTATTTCTCGAATTTATTCTGTGTCTTTAATTCCGTGAATTTGCAGTGATTTTTATAAATTCTAAAACGAGTATTCTTTTGGTATTTCTAAATTTTCTACTAGGCATATAACTATATATTCATTAGGCCAAAAGTCTATGCATACAAGTCGTAGTTTTACTTTCGATTACATAATCAAAGAATCTCTTAAAGGATTTATATTCAGAGGAGTAGAAATTTGTTAAATAATTGTATATCCGGTTTAACCATTGGACGCAGCGTCCGAGCTACCTAATTTTTTGCCTCATTATGAGATTTGATGTTTCAAATCTCCACAGTAAATCTCTTACTACGTAAATATGAACGATTGCGATATGCTTTCTTGCATAAGTAGACCTATAAGGAACAGAATTAATTTTTCTCACAAATTATTTCCTGGCTGCCAGAGGGCCACGTTGCACAAAGTCATTCAGTAAACAAGGACTTTCAAGTCTATTTTCAATGGGCCTTGATTATGTAACAATCTATGTTGCTGTGTTTGGTGATAGAGAAAAAAACCAGCGGATACTCTCGTCATCAAGAAGAAGGAGTGGCGAGAGTGGAACCCGCGACAGTACATGTAGGGCCTACTAGATAGAAAAAGCATACAAGTTACCTGCAAATAGGTAGGTTATAGTTACTTGAGAAACAGAGTAAACTAGTAATTGATAATAATCATTTTAAAAACGACTAGGCCTAAATATTTTAGCTGCTGTCATTAGCGTCGCCAAGGAGGGGAAGGTGCAGCTAAACGGGGCAGCTGCCCCATCCCGGCCCAGGCTGGATTTTGGGATTCGCGCAAATCCGAAGAGTCTTTATATGGTTGGTACCCTATGTGATTTGCAGTTTGACATTTCACAATTAAGGTCCTCTGCATATAATGTAGTCAAACTTTGTCGCATATCGATCGAGATGATTTATGTACTTTTATTTCGAATTTATATTTGGAATATTTGTGGTAAACAAGAGCCCAAATGTACTTCATTTGCAATCAAATGTTTCAAATTGCACAGGCTTCTGGGTCTCTGCCCCAGACTCCCGATAGAGAACCTCCATAATCGTTGCGGCTTTTTGCTCTCCCAACCTCCAAGTTCTGGCGAAGCCACTGTATACACCATGAATTTGCTAACAACCCTACACAGAAATGTATTTCCAGATGAAGTTGGGTTGCACGGCTGGTTTTACTTTAAAAATTAACTTCATCTCGCTTTTAATAATCTGGGTATGGCTTACAGTTGAAGTCTAAACAGACACTGCAATTTCCAATGCTTCGACTGCGAACGTCAAAACTTCTAAACACCTTCTGACCAGAGGTGTAACAAGTGGGGTCAGAGGGCACCGCCCCCCTTCAGTTTAGTGCTCAGCGCCCCCCATGTGCCCGCAAATCAGTTATTTTTTATGTTTCTCCAATGGTTTTTTAAGATGACTTTTGTTAAGAATATTAATTTTGTGCCCCCACTTTTCAAAACCTTGTTACACCTCTGCTTCTGACGTCTAAATTCTCAGCTACCTGACAAAATAATATAGGCACTTTTTTACACATCGAGATTATTTAGGTACTTTTATTTCGAAAGAATGGTTTTTAAATATGAGGCAAACAAGAGCCCAAAACAAGAGCCTAAATGGCGCTTCAATCCTATGCTTTGCGTGATATAATTATAGACAATTACACAGTACTAACACGAAGCCGGAAAAAGGCTCCACATTCATGGTCATTTTGCACCACAGCGACACTAAAGTCAGTCAAATGAATCTCTATGCTCAAATGTAGTTCAAAATCACATTATTTTTCAGTGCCTAATCCGATCTATTATTGAGAATTACTCTGAGCTACATTTGGCTCATGTTATTAAATTATTAAAACGGTGCTATGAAAGTGATTTTATCAGTGTTATACTCATTAACTCCCGGTAACCGTGTTTAATAAGAATTGTCTGCAACTTCCTAAAAAAGGTGCGAACATAATAAAAAAAGACAAAGGTAATCATGATTCTTTAAGTTCAGTTCAATTTCATTCTATTACTGAGCTAAGAGCAGCTGCCTGACAGTATGAAACTGCTGTTTTCCGGTTTCGTGTTAGCAGTGTGTATCGTATGATACAGAAGGAAACGCTCCGTTGCGCCAGGCTCAGAAGGAAGGTCTTCCATTCGGGGATCGTTTGACTGGGCAATTCATCTACGCGTCAGTATGAGCAGCAACTGGTGGAACTCATCAAAATTATGGAACGGAATTCATTTTATTTGACATCATAATTATGATAGAATAAAATTGAATGTCAATCTATTGTTTAAACTGTTTATGGTATGTCTCACTGCGTTGCTAAGCAACCCACATTATGACGTTGTATGATGTCATAAATTAACTGTTTCACCTGTGAAGCTCATGAATCAAATTTATGGTTTCCGGCTGTATAGTTATATTACTAATATTAGCACATTTTAACACGAAGTCCTGCCAAGACGTGAGTGTAAATCCAGAATAAGGTGGCCTTTACTGGTTTTGGCTTAACTGATTCATTACTATCATTACTAGTATTATTTTTAGAATACTGCGCACCTGACAATACGAATCAATAAAGTAGAATAATCTTATCATTACTATTAGGCTATTGTTATTCTTGTTGCTGTAATTGCTCATAATTGACATTGTCAAGATCAATCCTGGGCCCATTGGGTACGTCACTTATCAGGTACTAGTAAATTTTACCTTGACATGAGGCCCTGAAAAGCCACAGCATTGAATCGCTGGATCATTTCCGACATTACATGCATGCAGTGCTTGAAGTGTAAAAAAGAAGTGCCTTGACGCTAGGGGAGTTGGTTTTAGACAGAGGGCATCAGGTCTCTGATAGAAAGGCGAGGCTCTCACTGTTGAGGGAACCAAAGGTTTCAATAGCAACGGTACGAAAATGCATTTCTTCTCCCGCTCCCAGTGTGCTTCCTTGCGGTGGCTATCTACGCCGACCCTCCGGCTGCGGCAGCTGTCTGTGGAATAGGCCTATAGCCTACTAGACGGCCACCATGTCCACCGCCCATCCGAACAATGTGCAATCTTCTAGCTTCACAGTGCGTCTGTGTGATTTCATTGGAAGATAAGGACAGAAGACCAAAGACGGAAGGGATGGCGTGATTGAACACAATACACCTATTGATCATAGCAGAGTTACTATCTAGCAGAAACCTATCTGAGTGTATAAAAAATGCGTGTTACTCAATTAACAGCGACACTTCAACACCAAACTTTAGGCGTCAATTATGTCTTCTTCCAGCCATCTAAGGGTGGACTTTATAGCCAGCACTGCTCTGTATTCGTATGGAAATCAGACGTGTTCATAATGTTAGAGAGATGAATACCCATACTAACGGATAAGATGTAAGTTTAGGAATTAAGCCTATGTGCAACGTTGTAGACGTGTTTTCAAAGTGTTTTAAAGTAAAGGCATAGACAGATGTATTCGAACATGGACAGTGACCGTCTTTTATAGAATGTCTGAAGACGTCGTGATTTCTTATTGGTTCCATTCAAAATCGAAAGAAACGTTTGCCATTGATCAATAGTAGCCTAATTATAGTAACTTCAATGTGGCCAAACTGCATGCCAAAGTGATTAGTGGATACTAGTTTATGCTTCTATCAGACATCACATTTTTAATTTGTTCCAGAATAAAAGTTTACGTAATTGATAGTTATTGTTCGTGTTGCCATGACAGCACGACTTAAGAGCGGAGTCGAGAAAAGTCGACGCAACTCGGACGCATCGTGTTTCGTGAAGGACAGGAAGCCGGCTTTCGATCCCGCTCGGACTGAATGCATGGGGTCTTCACAGAGAATCGTTTCAGAGGCATAAGTTGTTTGATGCTACAGTTGCATAAAAGAATAATTGCAATTTCCTCTTCCTGGCAGAGTAATAATAAACGTCAAAAGTGAACATAAATTTAGAACCAAAATTTTGTCAGAAATCCTATGCTATTGACATCTAGTGAATAAAAGAAACAATTTATATTGCTTTATAAAATATTAAAGGACGTTTTTATAAATTTATCAAAAATTATTTTTTTAATGTGACGTCACATTACTCATACCTTCTCCCCCCTCGTCACACATCGTCACAAATGCACAGACTCCCCCCCTAAGTGCGTGACGTCATTTATGGACGGCCCCTAGTTAGAATAGGCTACGTCTTTGGAACTGCTATTTCTCGAATTTATTCTGTGTCTTTAATTCCGTGAATTTGCAGTGATTTTTATAAATTCTAAAACGAGTATTCTTTTGGTATTTCTAAATTTTCTACTAGGCATATAACTATATATTCATTAGGCCAAAAGTCTATGCATACAAGTCGTAGTTTTACTTTCGATTACATAATCAAAGAATCTCTTAAAGGATTTATATTCAGAGGAGTAGAAATTTGTTAAATAATTGTATATCCGGTTTAACCATTGGACGCAGCGTCCGAGCTACCTAATTTTTTGCCTCATTATGAGATTTGATGTTTCAAATCTCCACAGTAAATCTCTTACTACGTAAATATGAACGATTGCGATATGCTTTCTTGCATAAGTAGACCTATAAGGAACAGAATTAATTTTTCTCACAAATTATTTCCTGGCTGCCAGAGGGCCACGTTGCACAAAGTCATTCAGTAAACAAGGACTTTCAAGTCTATTGTCAATGGGCCTTGATTATGTAACAATCTCTGTATCGGCATAGAGTTGTTGCGCTATACTGCTATTCGTAAACATTTATCGCGATGGAGAGGAAGGTCGTATGTTTGATCGTTGTAGCTTTTGTTGAATTGGGCTTTCTAAATCTAGTCGATTGTCATAATGGACAGTTTTACACTGCGGTGCCTCTAGCAACATTATCGACCAATCCATTTGACTGCACTTTTAATCCATCTGAGATCAAGGAGATGTTTGAAGGCGACATTGTCACCGTTGAATTGAACTGCACGATCACGCATGGTTATCACGCTGGTCTTCTGGTGAGCGATGTTTCATCAGTTGACCCTGCAATTGCCAGCGTCGTTGGCCGGAAAGTGTTTGTATATCGATCCGACCAGTTATACCGGTCGAATGATTCGTGTTTTAGCGTACATGGACTATTTCTTGGTCGTACTGTTCTTAAACTTAACCTGAGCCCATTCAATAACGAATCCGAACTGCTGAACATTGAGACAACAACCCTGGTGTCATTGATGCAGGACGGCTCCGCAGATCCATTTCACGAGGAAGCTTCGTCAGTCGAGTACAGGGTAGCAGTAATAAGGAAGGAGCGGGCAATTGACCGAATATTTCTGGGTTTGGTGGCGGTTCTTGTGGTCTTGGGAAGCGTTGGTATCGGGTGTAAGGTGGACCTGGCAGTGGTTAGAGAAGTCATCATCCATCCTGTGGCGCCAATCATTGGCTTCTGCTGTCAGTATGTGATCATGCCATTGGTAAGTTAACGTTTTAGTTTGAAGTAAGTCATTGTTTCACTTGTCTGTGCTGATTAGATTTAGCATTCTGATAAACAAGGTGATGATTGATGATGCTCAAAGACCAGAAGACAACCATGCAGTTTCATTATATAATTTGTGTGACCCAAGCATTCATGATGGATGCCATTATTGGGGCTGTACCGAATATTCGCTTTGGAACCAAATAGTGAGCCAATTAGCTCTTTGTTATTCGGCTGAATGGTAGCGGTTGGACCGAATATGAACAATGGTCACATGACATAGATTTCTTCACAAGCTGAAGTAAATCTTTACTGCCTGCCATCGCAATCCATCAGCCGTTTTATTTCTAAATTTAGTTAAATGAGTTCCATTCCTAGTTTACACAGACTGGTAGAAAGATGCAAAAACTTGCTTGTAGTTAACTGTTTACTTCTAGTTTATGTATTAAATTTACTGAACTGAAACGTTTGCTCACATTTGAAATTTTTTTAATTTGTCAGTAAAGCTATTTTGTACACTATTCGTATTCAGCCAAATAGTTGGTCCAATTATTCGTATTCCACCAATTAGTGAAAATCACCTAGTCGGTGCAGGTCTAACCAATGTGCAGTGCTTATATCTCACATTTGATGAAATTCAGTATTTTAATGTGTATCTTTTGGGACAAATCTTTAAGAATAATTTATTAAAAAGATCTCAAATGAAGTTGGTATCAGCTTTCAACTAAACATTTTGCCTGTTTCAACTCTAACATATATTACTAACAGACGCATTTGAAAAATTGAATGACAAAGCTACGATGGGAGTAAGCATGACCAGTGGTACCATCTATGATCTTATAATCTAACTACTTATAATCTAACTTGTTTACAGTCGTTAGATCACCATTTGTACAATGCTCTTGAAAAGTAACAAAAAGATGCTGAGTCATAGAATCAAGAGTCATAATATACATTATAAAAATGACCACATGTGATCATTATGCCAGCAAAAATAAATTTAATCAAATAAGATGCAGAACCAACTGCTACATTAAATGTCATTGTTCTAACCCGTTCTCACCTGTCGGCAATTTTGGACAATACAGGCACAGAGTTTCATCTTGTATCCATTTTAGCTCTGCATCAGAGTGTCTCCACCACTGCTATAGCAACGTTAAAGTCAAGTATGACCTGTGATTATTCACGGGTTAACAGCTAGAACAAACAGTGCCAGTTGCAGTTGAATCGTGAGCTAAAATATTATCCGACCCATGATTCTTCATGGGTTGACAGCGAGTATTAAATAGTTATCTTAAAGGGGCCGGTAGGATATTGGCTTGCAATGTATGTAATTCCTTGGTTTTAATCGCTCTTAGAAATATCTAGTCAGACTATTCTTATGTAGTTTGTGCAGAATACCCTTGTGACTTTCTTAAAACACACTAAGCAAGTTCTCACAACTTCTCTGTTATAACAACCATACTTAAATAAGTAAGTAAGAACATTCTTTATTAGAATACAGGCAAATGTACAATAGCTGACAAGAGGCATCAATTTAAACAATGTCGTATGACATTCGCATAATAAAAGTTCTCTTGATATGGACTTCATATCTATAATGTAGGTAGGCAATGTCATGTGGCCTGGATGGCATGTTGTATTGGGTGACCCTATGGGGTGGATGAAGGATGGTGACATGAGTTACATGCATGGTGACAGTAGAAGGTTCATTTTTGCCTACAGCAGGAGAGTTTTTATGATTTTAAATGATATTTGTAAAGTTGTACTGCGCCTCTTCAACTGTCTGTTATTTGTGGTTATTATCAAAGACTTTGCTCCAGTTTGACTAGATCACTATCACTGGGGTGTTTTTTTTTAATTTTCTTCTTTATTATCGCTTATTGCTTTGTATTTTTTATGTGATTGTTGTGGCTACCACTGTTTCTGCTATTGCAGGACTTTGTCTGACTGTAGGCCACTCTTGCTGCATTTATGTATTTGTACATCTGTAGTTTTCATATTAGGAACATCTGGAAGGCATTGAAGCATGGATTCCATTTTGTTAAAGTTATGGCTGCTCTAGTTATTTGGACTGCAAAACGGACTGCACTGCAAGCCATATGATGGAATTGTGCATGAAAACAATGAGTGTAGTTTGCTCTGATGATGTAACATTGGAATGGTTTAGGGTCTCTAGAGGTATTTGAAATTGATGTCTAATAGCTATTCCAATTCGTTCTTCATATGGATTATGGATGAGATAACAGAGGAGCATGTTGTGCAGATAAGTCAGGGTATTAGGGTTATTTAGGTTTGCTGATATGAACTCTGCTGATGATGTGGGACTTCTTGCTGATCACGCTGTCAGTGTTCTCTTTCTGTCTTTGGAGAGAGATACTGCATCAGGGCTGGAAATCAATTGAGCCAAGATGATTCTCCAGGTCATGGTGGACCCTGGATCATGTATAGGTGGCATGCAGTGTACTTGTACATTGATTCCCCTTCTTGTGTTAAGGTCAGTGATCAAGTCAGACCTGAGTTATGACAGCAGATTGCCTTTGCCAAGTACTTCATAAGTCACCTGCAACCAGGCCTTAGTCAGAAATAACGAGTAGGGTGTCCAAAAGCATTCAACGTTCGAAGTCGTGACTGCTCAATGCCTTGAGCACAATGAGGTCGCAAATGACCGAAGCCGCAACCGTATGAGTTCGACTGCAATGCCCACCCTACACAGAATAAGCTATGAGTTATGATCACAATTGTGACCCACCCTACACAGAATAAGCTATGAGTTATGATCACAATTGTGACAGTTTTGTCTTGCATACAATGATGCAAACAACTTATCTTTTAGCTTCAGATTATGGGAAGTATGGATTATACATGACAACATCTCATTTAATGCAAGCTATTTAATTAGTAATGATGACTGTGTGTCTTTCTTCAACCAATCCAATGATGTCCACATGCAAAATTTATGCCCGTCTAGAATAATTTCCACCCGCTATAGGGACAGCAACATTTTTGAAAATCCCAGCATGTAAGATCAGTTTGTTAAATGACAAACAGAACAGCACACAACGGCTCGAAAATCTTTCTCAACAGATTCTATAATGTTATTCGAATAGCAAATCCTGACAAATGGGTAGATGCTTATTTAAGGCAATACCCACCTTGACACTGGTAAGATGCTCCATCTATATGTGATCGGTTGTGACAAGAAATACACATGTCCTAAGTTCGATATTCCCACCAGTCGCTAAATGTCGTAATGATCTTAGACCCAGGCCACATAAATTCAGACTCCCTGTTAAAGATGACAAGAACTTCATCCCTCGAGTCCTATACCGAACTCTTATGTAGAATCTCCCAACGAATTCTCTTTATTATAATAATTTAGAAGCCATTGTTTCAGAGATGTCATGTGGCAGTGTTTCAGCATAGAAATTTTGACATGTGTAGATAAACATATGCACATGAAAGTAACTTTAGTTACTTACATATCTGCCTCCATATGTATATTTTATGTGACTTGATCTTTTCTCAATGGTCTGGCACATCATTTTCTGCACTGCATCGTGGTATAGGAGAAAAAGCCGGAAGTTAACGGAGAATCAAATAATGACTTGTATTGTTATTGTGAAACTGGTTTTCGGTGCAAGGAAATGATAAAGATATAAATGATATTTGCATATAGGGGGTCATTCTGGTTGAATTAAATGTGGGGTGGGAGTCATAATGTTTTTATCAATTTGATGTTGGTTCAACTTGGTTTAATGTATATGAATTTTTATAGAGAATATTGGATAGTGTGTCCTTTTCGCTATTTACCTTGAAATAGATGAACCTGTCAGATTCATTTTTATAGCAGGAGATGAAAATCAACTTTGTATTTTTAATAAAAGCTTTAGTGTAAGATATTGAAAGACAGAGAAGAGAGAGACGGAGGCAGGGAAGGATGGGGAGGGAGTGAAAGAAAGGGAGTCATATTATATGTAGTCCAAAATGTTTAGTGCAATGTACCGAATCAGCAAAAGATCATGAAAAAGACAATTGCCAGTAGAGACAATAACATTCCAGGTTGACCTGATATACAGGCCTACATACGGTGGAATTGAAACTTCTATTTAAAACAGCAGCTATTGATTTCTTGCCAAACGGCTTTTGGACTTTGTGTTGTCCATCATTTGTGAGGTGCATTTTTCCTTTGTGGAGAGGTGTGCTGTGGGTCACAGGTTCTGTTTCAGAGGACAATGAAAGGAAAGTGGACTATTCTCTGGTCAGAAGGGCTGTGATCAGTCCTACTTTGCTAGGGGGATGTTGTGAAGAGGCAGATACACAAAGACTTCTATTCAGGACCATAATATGGGCACTTGAAGTGTGGTAAAATTATTGTTCTCATTCTTTGTAAACCCCTAGATCTGTAAACAAGGTCTGTGTTATTATAAATAAACATGAAGCCCTTCTGCTCTGCCTTGCAAAGAATTTTGGACTGTGGTCCAAAGATGAGTCTTTAATGGTTCGAAGTCTGTGGTGTCTATTCATACACTAGCCTTGTACTTATTCATAATCAGTTGACTGCTTTTGTGTACACACTTTTTTTATAGGGTATTCTCTGCAAACATTATTACCAAGTTTCTTGGTCTGAAGGCACTAGCTTGTGTTTTAGATATTAACTTATTTATTTACCTTATGTTATGCAAGATTATTTTCCATCTGTTATCATGCTTGAAAGTTGAAATTGTAGCGTCTTTAGGTCTTTTATTTGAAGCTATCGCTTGACGATGCATCAGTGGTTATTATTATGGGACTGACTTCCACTTGCTTGCTTTATACAATGCACTGAGTTCCATCTAACTCCAGGACACATAGGTGAAAGGCTATAATTACTACACTTGACCATTACTTGTTTTCTGAAGAAGTACTGTATAAATGCAGCACTTACTACAATTTACAATTCTAATCAATTGCAACATTGATGAGCATTGAATCCAGAAGGAAGGACAATCTTTATGTGAAATATAAAATTAATGTTCCATTTGTTTTAAAAAGAGAATGCAGATAAGAAATGAATTCTCCAATTAGTGAAATAATACAGAATTGAATTTTGTTATTCCTATGTATTTGCTAGTAAGCAAAATGTCTGCATCTGAGCTCTAGTTAATATTGCAATTGATTTTGACTCCAAAGATTGGTTTACCACGTGTTTTTTGCCCGATCTCACATGTTAGTTATAAATCCACTCTTATAGCATGCACCAAGTGACCAGTTTTTATATTGTTTTATGTTGGAGTTTATTTGATCAATGGCCTGCATTCGATTAAATCCTTTTATTGCTGTTACGATTTAAGTGAAAGATAATTATGGGAGATCTGCTCGATTCGTTGCCTGGCAACACATGTTTCCTCTGTTCTGTAACAGCCTTCGAGGCTTTTAGCAATGCTTTCTGGAAAAGCTGGCGTCTAATTGCTGTAATGAAAGTCTCCGTTCGTTGATTCGTTTGCACCTGCAGACATAATCCATGTTGTCCTTAAATGATTTCCGGAAGTGCATGCAAAGTAACAGAGAGCATGGAAATGCTCATGCTGCCTCACTAATTGAGTTTTTAATAAGCACTTACGTTATTTATTGCTGATTGAGAAGTTGGGTCAGATGTTAGTAAGCATTATTATGTTCAGATGATTATTCACGTAAAAATGAAATTTTACATTTTGGCATGCGTCAACATCGTTTCCTTATGAGCTGAAACTACTGTGAACTGATTTAGAACATTATGTAAACACTTGCTCGAGACTGAACTTGAATCAAATTAAGAGAGGATTGAACCTAAGCACTCGGCTGCTCATTTTAATAGTATTTGCTTCATATCTGTTTCTGATTCCCCTATTTTTAATGTTGCTTATTAAGTTCCAGAGTTAAGTATGCATAACAGAATTATATGGAAAGTAAAGGGATGTATGATTGCAAAAGAGTACACAAAATATTATTGACTTTGAGAATATTTATTACCAGGACCCAGTGGGATGCATTGCAATCGGGCATACAATTGGTCCTACCATTGAATTGGTGTGGCCAAGCTTACAATGAGTTTGATATGCTTTTAGCTTGTGGGCTGAGGCAATTGTAGGGGAGAGATACTGAAACCATTCAACAATCTGTGCTTTTCTACACTGAGATGACATTCAAGATTGACGGAATTTATTTACTTAGTATGACTGCTGACTGGTGTGGGAAACCTGACATGGAATGGATAATTTTAGCATCCAAATGGTAGCATTCCTGTGGAAAGGTGACATTCGAACCACCGCCACCTAACTGCTAGTGTTGACCTTACCTAACAAGCCTCTCATGTCATAACTTGCCTAGCCAAAGGGTCATCATTACTTGTGACTTTAGCTATATTATTTATTATCTTTCATTTATCCAATTGTCAGCCCTCTCTGTTTTGTTTCTGCTTATCAGATTAGTGTAGGAGTGTAGGTATATGCCAAGCTTTCATTGTTAAGACCTAATCATACAGAGAATAGCATGCACTGAATCGGGTCCCATCGTATTATGAGTTTGCCTCATGTTTAAACGGCAGATTGTATTATCATTAATTTTTTAGTTGAACTGTTGGTATCAGTGCAACACATGTTAGAACCTACTGGATGACTTTGACCCCATATTTATCTTTAAGATAACAGACAAAATATTTTATTGCAGTCTTGTCAGAAATTACAAGGTTGCACATATAATATATATATATATATATATATATATATATATATATATATATATATATATATATATAGCACCATCCTACTGGAGTGCAGGTCATACAGATTACAAACCCTTGTGATTCAATGGAAGACATTGGGTGCTGTGTTTGTATGGCAATATTTTGGCAGCCCTTTAAATTTTGGGGAAAGAATAAATATATTGTTATGCTTTGACCTAGGCAAAGACTTTTGTATAGATAGGTGTCCATTAGAATTATGATCTGCATCATGTAGTGATGAATGCTCTTAAGAAGAGGTGTCGACTACTTTACCTGCATCTGTTGTTGAGGTGATTTTTCTACAGTCTAATGTCAATGTTTTTGTAGCAAACTGTGGGAATTTTTGTAGCAGTAATTGTAGTAAGCAATATGCAAAACTGAGTATTGATTTTAATGCAGTGTTGTACTATTGTAGATTTCTATTTGTTATAGAAAAGGTATATATTGTTGTCAGAAAATTGCTTTAAGATGTTTGGTATTTTTTATCCATTTGTGCCCCAGATGGAAATTCTCTAGAACCATTTGCCGTTGCAGACCACGGTTCACTTCTCAATGTAATGTATTCAGGCATTTATATAGCGCCGCTCGAACATCGAGCAGAGAAACGAATGGAAACCCAGTGCGGAATAGAGGAGACCCTAGTGCAGAAAGCCAGAAGGTAGGCGGGGCAGACCCAAGGTGACAGTCACGCATCCACGCAAGGGTCTTGAAACGAATGCAATGAGGTGCTAGGAGCCAGCGAAGGGATTCTTCATGAACGAAGGAAGAGATGTGACCAAATTTTGGAATTCCACCAATAGGTTGAACTGGAGCTAAGTGATGTTGTGAGAGGAGAGTCCAATGAAGGCAATGTTGCCAAAGTCGACCCTAGAACAGATCAAAGTGTGCACAAGTGTGGATACGGCATGCAATTCAGAGCAACTGTCTGAAATAGCAGATCTGGCTCAGGTGATAGAAGCAATAATGTCTATATTTATGCTACATGATTTCTACATTTTTTTAGTGTTGCTACTACCAATGAGTAATAATGACATACTAAAGCATATGTACAGTATTAGCTAATGACTCATTAGGAATAACTAGAGATACACAATAATACCATAATAGCATTTCACAAAAAACTAAGAATAATGCATATCACACACTCAAACAAGAATTTAATAATACGAAGCTTCACATAAAAACAATCTATAAAAATGCCAAATGTATATTTGATATAGCCGATATAGCCTAAAGTCCTGAAACCAGCACAATGTACATTGTATATGCAATTGAAACAGAAATAACTTCAACCAGGTATTACAAGGCAGTCCATGAAAATAAGAAGTGTAAATACTTGCAATTTAGCATAAACTAATATAAAGAAATGACAATGTCAAGCAGATACAGTATATTAAAATATAGATATACAGGTATCTTACCAGTTAAACTGAACATGTTAAAAAGTAGTACCTATTAATTTCAACAACCAGGCAAAGTCACAGAAATATAAAAAGTGTGAAAGGCAATAAACAACATAAGAACTAACTTTATTAAAAGATGGTTGACGAATGTATTTTAGCACATACGCCCATAGAGAGCGCTGCTCATTGCATTCGTTTCAAGACCCTTGCGTGGATGCGTGACTGTCACCTTGGGTCTGCCCCGCCTACCTTCTGGCTTTCTGCACTAGGGTCTCCTCTATTCCGCACTGGGTTTCCATTCGTTTCTAGCCTCGATGTTCCCACATGCGCTCTGCCACGGCCCAATCCAGGAGCTTCATCTACGTGGGTCCCACCAGCTGAAACAGCCTCCCCTTCCTCTTTGGATGGGGCTGCTCTCTCTCTCCCCTGCTATCTTCCGGAAGCGCTTGAAGACTATCTTTTTTGCTGTTTAGCTTTGTGCTGATCATGAGTGCCTCTGATTTGAGTGGCGCTATACAAGTACTCTATTACATTACATTGCATTAAATTACATCAATGTAGGTGAAACACTATTTTTATATAGACATGGCACTACATTTGTGTATACCTTATTGCTGTTTTAATTTAGCAATAAACTTATTGGTGTCAACTTCTTTCTGTACAAATCTTTTGCAACTTGTGTCTGCAGCTTCACAAAATTGTTGTGCATATCTCAACATTAACTATAGGTCATAAGTTGACACTGTCCTATGTTTACGTTATTGTAGTGAAATTGCTGCCTGGGGTATACGTCTTTAAACTCATGAAGTTATGCTGTTAGAGGATAAATTTCTGTGATGTTTACTTTCCTTAGGTCTTTCCCTGAAAATTTTCCTGCCAAGCTATATTGAAAACAAATGTTTAACTGGTCAACAAGTCTGTTTTGGTTTAAGTGCATTACAAAATTAAAGTAATCTTTAGTTCACAGATGTCTAAGAACCTTTGAATTAGGCACAAGCATTAGTTTGGTAGGTTGCATGCTTCTAGAAAGAAGGAACTCCAAGATAAATGACAACAACTGAAGTATTGCTTATTTAACAGGACATAACATATTCGTTTAATAGCAAGAATATCAGGTTGACGTAATGCAACCTAAATTAATTAGAGTTGGTTTTGTAGCATTTAATCCTGAGGAACATCTACTAAACATTGTGTAGTAGATGTTCCTGAAGAGGGTGCGAGAGATGAAGTTGCTATTATCTTTGTTGGGAAGGGCGTTGTCATGTGCTCTAGGCCTGAGTGGGTGCCTGTGATTGCGTAACAAAGGGAGCAACCCTCTCATGACATGGTCCGTCTGAGAGGTTGTGGTCTATGGATTGGCCTGTTGGTTTACTGTATGTAATATTAGGACATCATTTTACATTATTAATAGTAAGCTAGCAGGAAAGAAACTTTGAAGTTGTATGTTAATTTCATACATTTTTGCTCTATTTATTCGAAGTTGCCTACAGTACCTTTTTTATCCTGTTTTGATTCTCTTTATTCGAAATTATTTTTTGGTTTCTAAGTTCACCATGTAATTTTGACTGATGATTTTTTGTTTTAGACTGCCTTTGCTTTGGTGAAGTTGGTGGGGTTGACTGGAGGTGTTGCATTAGGTTTTTTTGCTGCTGGATGTGCTCCAGGGGGAGGATCAAGTAACATGTACACTTTACTACTTGGGGGTGATGTCTCTCTGAGCGTCACCCTCACCCTCATTAGCATTGTGGCATCACTGTGTGAGTTCTTCTCTCAAATTGCTTGCAAACTAACTTACTATCTTGGGTAATAATGTTTCTTTTCTCTCTGCTCAACAAATTAACTGTTTATTTAACATTTACCAACAAGCAGCATTGGCTGCCCAGTTGCTTTTAGTTGACGCTCATCGTTAGTGTTAAAGATTTTGATTTTTAATTCAGGTTTGGAATTGAGTTACTTATTTAACAATAATGATATTGTAATGGCAATAGACTTAACTCATTGAAATATAATTTATAAGTTTAATTATAAATTTGTGTAGCACCACTGCAGAAAAAACAGTTAGAAGCTAATTCTACTGATTATGGTTATTGAGTATTAAATAATGATTAATAAGAATCTATTTATACAAATATTAAATTATTATTAAATAATATTGATGTGGTGTGAATATGTTTGAGAATGACTGCTGGACGTTTGTTTGAAGGTTGATTTTGAGAATGACTGCTGAATTTTTGTTTAAATAGTAATTGCCACAGACAACACTAATCACCAGTCTCTCTTTGTTTTTAACTCTTAGTCGAGTTGCCAGAATGCACTTTCATAGCATGTTTTGTTTCAGCAATGGACTCCCATCTAATCAACTTACTTCACTGTATTTTGCCTTTCCAACCCGTTATTCTTCATTTTCTGTGATCCTAAACATCTTTTCGAGTCTTGTTCACTCTTATAAATGCACTGAAGTATTCTGAGGAAAGATTTCTGGTCAACTCCCTTTCTTGAAATCATTCAAATCCCTTTCTTGCCTCTTGTCTACAAAAGAGTACTATCATTTTTTTATTAGAATTTAATTAAACTTTCTTTCAATATGAGATTTTAATTAATTATGACATTTCTGCTTATTGTAGTTATGATTCCGCTGTGGCTGTTCACACTCGGTCAGCGCATTGTGGAAGGTGGCACTGACATAAAGATTCCTTTTGAAAACATAATCATTTCGCTAATTAGCGTCCTCATACCGGTTGCAATAGGCATTCTAATTCAGAAGAAATGGGTGAGAGGAGCAAGGTTTATCGTCCGCTGTCTCCGTCCATTCTACATCGTCCTCATACTCTGCATGTTTACGCTCGGCGTCTACTCCAACCTTTACATTTTCCGCCTCATCACGCCTTCTCTTGTTCTCTGCGGTTGCCTGTTGCCGTACTTTGGTTTTCTGCTCAGTGGTCTCGTTGCCTTCCTCTTGCGCCAACCGTTGCCTCGTGTTCTGACCATTGCCATAGAGACTGGTATTCAGAACACAGGACTTCCGATTATCCTGATGAAGTTTTCGTTGCCTCAGCCGGAGGCCGATATGTCCGTTGTTTCCCCGGTCGTTATTGCCATGTTTATGCCGTTGCCATTGTGGATTGCTGTGACGATCGTGGAAATACGCCGGCGGTGCTGCCGCAGGGAGAAAGTGGATCTGGAAGAAGTTGCGGCCATCGACGATACTGTTGAATCCAATCTTCACGAAAGTGCTGCAGTGAAGCTTGTTGGGAGCAACAACAACAGTGTACATAGCGACATCTCGGTGAATGTCAGTGAAGAAAAGAACGAGAAAGATGCCGAAATGAATGGCATCTCTGGTGCTACAGCTACTGATGCTTGTACAACGAAATTCTTATGATTCTATCTGAAGTTGTTAGATTTCAGAGAGAGAGAGATTAGCATCATGATCTTGCCATGCCATGATAAGTTAGGTTTATATATATTTACACATAATTATGTTCATGTGTAAGTGTGAAACACCATGATATTCATTAATGATGTTCATTATTGTTTGCTGGAAATTTTTTCCACATTGTGCTACCTATGCCTGATAATTTTTATAATCAGCGATCTTGTGTTTTTTAAAATCTTATGGCAAAGAATATGCTTGTTGTGAATGAATTTTAAAGTGATGTAAGTTCACACTGATGTATCATTTCTTATGAGGAAGGTTGAAGTTTCTCCTGTAAATGACTGTCTAAAGTGTTGTGATGTGATCAGGATCAGCTCAGAACTCTGGATATCAAAGGATTTTATAAATTGCAAAGTTCTTTTACTTGCATGTTCAGAGTGTAAAATATAAGTAATTTTCTTATATTTTGTAATTTGTGTGTTTTGTTTAAAACACCAATCATTCTTATTAGTTAACTTTGATGTTTGCTGCTTTATTGCATTTTGGAGATTTTTTGGTCCTGGTGGATCATTTCCAATGTGGCTTTTGTGTTTTAATGTTTTAGGAATATCTATCTTCCTGTAACTGTTGAGGTTATAGTTTGTTTGTATCTATATTGACATGCTCACCTTTGAGCAGCAGGGACACTGAACAAACCTCAGAGCAGTCACCATTGGACACAAAGTGTGTTATCATATTTTGCTTTCTGAAGCCAATATCATCTAACTGGCAGCATAAACGTTTCGTTAGAATTATGCAGTGAATATATTTGATTTTGACAAGTTATGTTTCTGTGTTTACTGGCTCAATCTGAGAGTACAGTCTAAACTAGTTCCTTTAAACATGTAAATGGGGATGAGCAGAATTATTACCTATCATGCAAACACATGGCTGCAGCCATGTTTTATTTTCAGTTTTGTGAGGGTTAAGCATTAAAGAGTGACCTGTTTATAATTATCCATCTCTGTGTGAGGACAACTAGTCGGAAATTACCTTTTCATTATACTTCCATCTGTGTGCTTCCTACTGATGCCAACTTCCATCAGTTTCTGTGTGTTCTTTGTTGGTAAAATAATTTCTTATTTATAAAATAATTTCTTATTTACTTACAATGATTTTGTTTATTTTTAAACTGGTTGGTTTTCTTCATCATACCATTGTCACGGATGTTTTCACTCCCTCATTGCTGAGAAAGTCTTTAGAGTTACTTCAACCTGCACAGAACGTATGGCGTGTTGTTGTATTGACTACATAAAAGTACCGAAGTATTGGTTACTGGAACACTACATGCTCTACACTTTGTTTGGATATGGGTTTATGGGTTTTGATTTTATTGTGCTTTGAAAAACAAATTCAACAGATGAATCAAACAATAGCCTATGTTCTAAAGAGGAATAATGTTCTCATGAGGAATTTCAGTATATTTGAGGATTTTTTTCTGCCGTAGATTACAGAAAATAAGTTGTTATTTGAAGTGTATGACAGGATGTTGGCCAAATCTCGAATTTATAAAGGTTTGCTATGAAATGATCTAGCTTAGTTAGGGTTGGCCTACTATTATTACAAGGCATGTTATATTGAGTCTATAGGCTTAATCTATTGTTAATATCCTATTAACTGCATGGTTTTCTGTTTATTGCTCACATTTTTGTTTTATTCTCTTCTCTTCTGGGTATCTGCGTTGAAGTAATAATAGCAGTAATGATATTTTGCATATAGTTTGAATGTACCGTTGTATCTTTGGCTTCATAGCAGCTTGCGTGATGTTTTTGTGATCATGATGTGTTTATTATCAGAATTTTTGCACGTTTACGTAGTATTGCAATGGTGTAAATATAAGTACAGCTTGGTGAATTGTATAAATTGAATTTTATTGCATTAATCTGCTCTGCGTGTGCAGTGTTCTGTAGATGATGTGATAGTCTTGCGTTGATTGTCCATCACATGCGTTTGTTACTCATTTCGGTAGCGTGTTTTATTGGACCGTGTCATTCAACAGCGCGTATTTGTGTGCCTTTGGACTTGTGCCGATGCGTATAATATACGTTGAGACTGTATTAAAGTTGGTTTTCTATGGCAAGTCGTTGATGATATTAGTGTTGTATTTGAACTTGACCATTGTGCTATTATTCTTGTGTCAAAAACATGGAGCTTGAAGACAGATTTTTTTCTGTTTGGATATAACTTTGTTTGTCACATGTGATGATCAGCTGATGTTCTCTAGATAGACATCTAACGTTACTAATGTTTTTGCCAACAACATACAAAATTACAATTGTTTTCCGGAATGACTTGATGTGCATTGATTAAAGATGTAGGTTCGACTATCAACTCTGTGACTGGGGTTCATATCCCAGCTAGAACAGAATGGATTCTACTCCCCCAGTCAATCCTGCCATAACAGTAATCTTATATATTGCAAACATTTCTATAATGCCCCTTCAAAATTTCTACCCAGAGGCACTTCCTGCGCTAATCTACATTATGATTGCACTGTTGGTGAAAATTTTTTATGAAGATAGATAGAATTGGTTTGCTGGCTGAGAAAGCAGTAGTTAATATGTAAGGTCTTTGGTTCCTGTCTTGCAAACGATTGCTCTGCAAATTCTGCTATGATCTTCAAGTCTTTACTAAGAACTTATATTCTCTGGCTTTGTTTTTCCGCTGTGGCTCATTCCTTTCCATATCATTTCCGTTTCCTTTCCATATCGCATTGGATTTCTTTTTGACTTTAGCTGGATGTGCCCAGGAATTTGGGTTACAGAGATTAATTGTGCTTAGTTGTAACAGTCAACTAATACTTGAGATCGTCATTAAAATGTAATGTTAGTCAGAAGCGATTGCGATTGCAGAGTCTCTCGCATCTAATTCAAACCAAGCGGGAATGCTGTCAGGCGAGCGGCGCGACCGAAGCTGTCTAGTACCAAACCTTGTCAGGTCTGCGAGGACAAAAGGAACGGAGGAAATTTGATGCGGCTGCGAATTAAATCATCGCTGTGTGACTGATCTGACGCAATCGGTCGAAACAGCGTCTCTGGCGTTCGTCTGCTCCTTCGTAGATATCGTATTATGTCGTCGTCCAGAACAATCCAAGATCGCGAACATGTTGCGCTTACCACACGGGGTCCGTCCCAATATCTATCGTTCCTTTCTCGGAGTACCTACTGTCTTCTGTCCTGGCTCCAGTGCGGGGGGGGCATGCAGATCGAGGCTGTGAGACTGACGGGGTAATCATAGGCTAGACCTCGGTTGCAGTAGGCGAGCATTTGGATGAGGACACAGCGGGCTATACAATGATATACGGCACAGGCGCATAAGCAGTTATGCAGTTTTGTCGAGAATTTTTAGGAAATTCATGCCAACTGTCAGTTGCCATCAGTGGCGGCAACGTACTCTTTTGGTAACCAGGGCATAACCAGGGCGGTCGTTTTGTAACCGGTGTACAAGGCGGTTTACGGCTGTAACAAGTAAAACAGTAATTTGTGACCTTAACATTTCGGTTACCATTATAAGCGCGCTAAATCGCCAAACTCCTTGCCTACATATTAGGCTAAGCTCGCTCAGGCCCGTAGCCAGAGGCAAACTCAAGACGAGGCAAGCAAATGCATGTAGGGTCTATACCTGCCGTCACAACCCGTGCTCTCCTCTATTCTTACCTCTCTGAGGTAAATATCTTTTTTGCCCCATCACAATCTCTTTCATAGATCTGCAATTCCCGTCCCTGTTGTATTTCATTCATTCCCTTTCCCAATCGCCCCTTCATCATCCTTTTAATAAATCATTATTGAGAATTGTGGAGTTGGGGTATCACTCGAGCATTTTTTCTCCGGAAAGAATGTCTCATTTTGTAGAAGCACGTAATCATGATCGTAATCGAAATCGTCATCTCCAAACTTCTAAGGTATCAGTTGAAAGCCAAAGGCAGGGCACCATCTTATTCACGAGCGCTGTGCAGAATCAGAGGTTGTCCAAAGGGTAGTCCTATATATAGGGCAAAGGACCAGTTTCCAGAGGGTGTGAGGAGGCAGAGTAGCAGTGTAGTTAATTAAGGCTGATATCCTCTTGGTAGAGAATTGGCAGATGGACGATCAATTGAATCTAGGTATGAATTGTTGAAAAGGTGAGACTCAAGTTTCGAATGGAAAAGTCAAAGGGATGGTGGATAGAGGAGCTTGGGACAGATGATGGCTGATAGGCAATGATGGAGAAGGACCTTACTTCCGGGTGAATGCTGAGGTGGATGCTCAGAGCATCACTTAGGGATAAGAAAAGGAGCGAAGACATCAGAAAAACGCTGGGAGTGGCATGCATTACATTAAAAAAATACGAGAGACCAGAATGACGTATGGTCACGTAATGGGGCGAGAGGACGAAAGCTGCATTAAAAGAATTATGAAAGCGGATGTCAAGGGACGACGCAGTCGGGGACGACAGAAGAAGAGATGGGAAGATATAATACAAAAGGACCTGAAGCCTCTGAAATTGAAAAATGAAGACACGTGCGACAGAGTCAAATGGAGAAGAAGGATCCGAGTGGCTGATTCCTCCAATGTGAGGGATTAATTCAAGCCTGAAGGAGAGAGGAGGATAATCGAGTAGAACGTGTTTGCTTTGCTGGAAGGTGAAGAGTTCGCGAAGATTAATTCATTGGGAGTATTTTACATCAGCGCGCAAGGACTTTGAATGTAGCCTATCCAAAACTTCACTCAGAGGCTTAAGTTAGAGGCTTAAGTTATGTGAGTTTAATATCTAGGAAAATGGAAATGCAGTTTTGAGTTGACATTGGTAGAGGCAGTTGTGAAGTCAAGCATCGGCCGGAGGTCACAAATGTGCGTGAAGCAGAGGTCGGAGAGGTCGGAGATGTGATTAGAGAAGGAGAGATGATGATCATGGGTAACTCCACCATTGCAGACAGAGGCATCAAAAGTGAAGGGGAGGGAAGGAGGATTAATGGATATGTGTATTGAATGGTCAGGGATTTTCTTGAGTTGGTCAGAAGGGCCCTGGACGACAAGTAAGATTGGAACCGGAGTAGAGCAGTGCCATAGACGTCAAACCAAGAAGATACTCTATATATATATATAGCAGGAGGCTGTAATCACTGATAACGAATGCGGCGACAGATAAGAGGCAGCAGACTTAATTAATCTAGAAGGAGGATGTGATCAAAGGCGTCGAAAGCGGCGGAGATGTTAAGGATCGAGACAGAGGCAGGAGACTTGCTGGATACTGACGGCAGAGACCATGCAGTTTGCTGTACAGAACAGCAAGTAGGGTTATTGTTGGAGTGGTGGTTAGTGAAGCGAGATTGCTGGGATTGAGGAGTAAGTTGGAAAAGAGGTAGCGTGAAAACAGGTTAGGCCAATTTTTTGAGTTAACTTAGAGAGGAAGGCATAAGGAAGTTACCTGCAGTAGAAAGCGAGAGATTGATGATTTTGGTGATTACATAAACTATGAATGAGATACATTCTTTAAAGATAGGATCAAGATCGCAAGGTATGGAAGGAAGAGAGTTTAGGAGGAGTGACATACACTTCTGTTTCAGTGGCAAGAGAGAAACGAAAGAGATGACTAAAAAGAAGGAGGAGGAGGGTAGAGGGTAGGGTTATTGGGAAGGAGAATGCAGGAAATCCAGTATAGATACTGGGCTAGAAGGGATATGAAGGGGATGTGATGGGACAAAATGGGAGTTAGAATGTGGAAGTGGAGAGCACGGGTATGTGAGAGTAGACAGTAGAGGATTCGTTTCGTCCTGATTTTGCCTCTGGCTACGGGCCTGTTCTAATTAAGGACCCTATTTTGAAGGGATATTAGCGTTCTTAGTCCTGAATGGTAGTTTGAGGCCCATACAAGAATACAGCGAGTCCACGAAGTAGTATATGCAGGTCTCAAGTTAAAGTCGCGTTGACTATCCTGGTGCGATGTAGGCCTAATATCTATCTACAATTCTGATCATTTTCATACACCTATTCTTAGCTACAGGTCAAGGTCCTATACTCGTATTTTTATACAGGTTGTATACTGCAGTACGAATCTTCAACATCCAGCTGGGGGAGCGAAGAGGGGTTGGGGCGCAGAGCTGACGAACCAAGTGCGGTTTGAATTTAAGCGAAAATTATTAGTATATCGTTATTAAAGAGCATGCTTACTTTACTTACTTATTTATAATATACAGGGCCGTACCGAGCTAATTGCGCCTTGTGCCTAGCATCAACCTGGCGCCCCCACATTTTGAAAATAGTGCATTTTATGGAATAATAAGTTATTCCATCGTGAAATTTGCGCTCTTTCCACATTGCGCCCTGAGCCACGGCCCCGCTGGCCCCTCTCTCGGTACGGCCCTGATAATATAGATGAACATGTTATCTGTGCTGGACAAACGTTGGCACATTGCCAAAAGCGAAATGTCGATTATGTCGTCATAATTGCGTCAGCGGATTGAACTTGCTAGTTGCGGCGTAGATCTCGAACAAAACGGTCGAATTCCGGTTTTTTGCTGTTATTCGACGCAGTTCTTTCGAATTTTGCTTCCCAATTTCTGTTTCAAATTAATTTTCGTCGAAAAGTAGTAGGTAGACTTAACAAATTACGAAACAACAAATTCTTTTTTCATTTTGGAGATCGAATTAAGCTCGAATTAAGAATTAATCGATCTCAGCAAATTTCTCTCTCTCTCTCTCTCCTCTCTCTCTCTCTCTCTGTTTTGTAATTCTCTCTCTCTTCTCTCTCTCTCTCTCTCTCTCTCTCTCTCTCTCTCTCTCTCTCTCTCTCTCTCTTAGTTCTTATGTTTTTCTGTTGTGTAGCCTATTGTTTCCTGGCTGCATTTTTTCTGTCTTTATCTGATCTTATTTTCTACATGGACGTGTTCTTGTCTTCTCTTGTTTTCGAGTAGCCAAGGCCTAATTAGATGTTTGAACATTAATTGTAAATTGAAGAGAAGATTGAATTGGACATATTTCAGTGCTTAATAGGCTGTTTATAATAAGTTAACTATACGCTGTCCAGTGTAATAATATCAGTAACATGTTGATATTCAACAGGTCAAATTTTCATTTTTCCCGCATTACAGATTTTTGGTTAGAAATCCTGACCATTTTTGAGATTGCCAGACGATGGTAACTCCAAGTTGGCAAAAATAAGTTGCTATTCTTGACCTAATTTATACATTACATTCTTTACAATGTGTTATCGACTTAATTAAATTTACTCAATGTTTTACTCGGTGCTTTCAATTTACTCAGTGCTTAAAGCACTGTTTAGATTTATGCAACATCAGCAGGTTTATAAATTTCACAGGTCAGAGAATTCCGACTGTATTGGCACCGTCCATCCTGGCAGTCTCAAGCCAGAGAATTCCGGCAGTTTTGGCACCGTCCATCCTGATAGAGGTGCTGTGGCATCTGACATGAAGCGCTACCTGTTGTCTTCAAGCTGTCTCCGGCTGCTGTATTTCCATAGAGACCCGTTCGTGAGGCCGTCAACTGACCCAGTTGACCGACTGTCCTGCAAGCGGCTAGGTTAGTTTCAGTTTTGTTGAAGGTTGCTAATAGAATCGTCGGATCGTTTGGAAGATGCTACTTAAGTAGCAGCATGTCGACCAGCATAATGAAACTCTGTCTTGTCTGCCTGTCTCTTTCTTAAATTTCTCTTTCTCTTGTCTTAAGTCTGTCTACAACTCCATTATGTCTTCTTGGATCTGCTCAGGGGCGTCAACCCCCTGAGCATTGGAGGTAAACCCTCTGGTCCAAGATGTTGGGAAGGCAAGGTATTCAACCTTAAGACTAAAAAAATTATCCCCCACCTGAAATTGGAGGCATTTGCCTCCAGACCCTCCCCCGTATCTGGATGCCCCTGGGTTTGCTGACCCTACTATATCTTTTCTTGTGCCCAAAATGTTGTCTTATATATTTGTGGCTGCCTCCCTGTTGTGGATGAGTGGAACAAGACTTTTGGCAACATAGTTCCTATGCTTTGCTGTTGAGAACAATTATTTTTGCATATTGCTGCTCAGTTAAATGATACAGTTACTGTTTGCTCTTTTTCAATCTATCCTACTCTACGTCTTTTTCTCCCTGTCACCTAGTTCACTTTCTTTCTTAACTTTATGACATTTTACATTATTGCTTTGTCTTTTAGAACTGACTGGAAACAATCAGTGACGACCTGAGTTGCCTGGAGAGTGGAGGTGTCATGGGACGAGAAGGACCTGGCGATGGACAGAGGAGACGAGTGGAAGAGGAGGAGATGCGTTGCTCGATATGAAGACCTACACGGGATTACAGTACTGAGTTAAGTTTTAGAATTCTAAGCTATAGAATTAATTGCTTTATACTAGCTAGGTTAGCATTGTACAGATGAATGTGGGACGTGGTGGTGTAGCGGTATACGTTCTATGCCGTGTTACTGGAAGGTCGCAGGTTCGAATCTACTTCAAGCCACTGTGTAGTGACCCTGGTCAGTGGACAAGTTGATTGCCCAGAATTGTCCGTAAGGAAGGAAGGCAATGGGAAATTACCTCACCCTTGTAAAACGTGGGTGGCAAATAAGCCAATGGGTCTGTCTGAGGGCTAAGGACTCGTCGTCGTCATCAGCATCATCATCAGCATCATCATCATCAAACTGTTTCATTACTTTCTATCTCCGTTCTCAGTGCATTTGTGTTTTTCACTTCCGTTTCACTGTACGTCCTACTCTCAGTTTTTACTCTAGATCACTTTTTCTTTTTTGTCTAACTGTTCACCTTTTTTGTCAGTTTCGGTATACGTCAGTTTAAGATCCGTGTATTCTCCTTTAGTTAAGTTCTGATAATTGATTGCCTCCACAAGTAAACAATTTAACACGAATAAGTTCCATCTAAATACAGAGACGAAAAGAAAACGGCGTACAGTATAAAAATTATGCTGCTACATATAACTCTAATCGTAATCGTTAACTTCTCAAAACTTTTAAAGCGCCACTCGAAAGCCAAATTCAGGACACCAGTTTATTGAAGACGGCTGCTTCGAATCAGAGGTGTCGAATGAATGTGTTGCATTCAGTCTGATATGAGGAGATTAAGGTGTTCGAAGATAGTTTTGTATTCACGTCAGACCTGAGGTCAACACAGAAATATCTTACAACTGTTTGCTTGAAAATGTGATGGGCCAAATGCGTCACATTTTCTCTGTAGGGCCCTGGCTTTGCATAATTTTAAGTAGCGTACATTTGGGTAGTTCACTCATTACAAGTATCTCAGGCAGTTTATTAGGCCTATTTCCCATTTTGACGTAGGCCTAGCACTCGTTAAACTTACGTAGTTGCCTGTGATTGAACGTTATTAGACGTTACATTCAGAGTGGTATAAGCAGATACTCTAAACAATGTACATTGTGCTCTCAATCTCTCACTCACTTTAACCGTACTTCTCACTCTTAAGTATGTACTGCCTCTGCTGCGTCCATATTATTTGTGTTTCGATCTTACTTTCAGTCTCATGTTTGTCGTATTTTTTCTCGACCAAACGGCATACATTTGTATTTTCTTCATCGCACTGTAAGCCTATATTAGCCAATTTCTCTCTGTGTATGCCTATCTAATAATAACTTTCTCGATACACTTGTCTATCTGTCATCCTATGTGCCTCCTTATCTAGCAATTGATGTATAGATCTGTTTTTTCATGCATATATATATATCAGTCTATCTAATATTTCTTTCTCAGTCTTATATATATATATATATAGGTCCAATATATATGTCTATATGTAGACCTAACCTACTGATCAATTCATTTATCTCTATATATATATATATATGTGCCTCTATTTTTATCTAGTTATCAATCCATCTGTTTCTCTATCTGTAATTTCTCTCTTTCTCTGCCTTATCTATCTATCTCTATCTGTCTAATATTTACCTATCTCCATTTTTCATCTAGGACTCTCTCTATTAATCTATCTATCTGTCTGTCTATCTATCTGTCTATGCAGTCTTTCTTTCTGTATCTGCCTTTTCTATCTGTCTGTCTGTCTGTCTGTATGTATGTCTGTCTGTCTGTCTATCTATCTATCTATCTACCTATCTATCTATTTATCTATCTATCTATCAATTTATCTCCATTTATCATCTATTTCTCTCTATATATCTCTTACACCCAATCGCTAACTTTGTTTTTTGTTTTTTCTCAATCTTCAAACTAAGTGTCTCATTTTCACTCTTTCGCTATCACTGCAGTGTCCGTTCTCTCGCTCTCCGTTTCTCTCATTCAGTTTTACTCTCACTGACTTTGTTTTAGTTTTACTCGTTGATTTATAGGCCTATGCTTGTATAGTATGTCATTTCCGAACTTTCTCTGACTATAGTATTTCTATGCACAATCATATATATGTCTCTGATTTGCGTCTTTTCGCGTTTAGCCCCAGCACCAGTGTTTGCATCTCAATCCAAGTAAAAGCAAATAACTCAAATTGAAAATTTCTAAAATTGGCATATTTCTGGGTGATGCCAAATTTGTGATGACTTTCTACTGCCTGAGAGCTGCAATGAATGGCCTACGAGACCTTTGCCAATACCTCCTCGTGGTGGTCTCTGGGCGTGCAGTTAATCCAACTGGTTGACTGCATGGCGAAGATTGGCAGCAGCACGTTGCCATTCTCCGTCTGTTTTCAGGATAGTGTGCTGTACTACCTGATGACCAAGCTCTTAATTTATAGACGGTGGCGAGTCTGGCGACAATATCTAATTTTGGTAAGCTTACTTCTAAGCGTGAACGTTTCGCAGCAAAGTTATCCGCTGTAATGACAATACTAGTAAGTTACTAATTAACAACCTGTTAGGCTGTAGCAATCAGTAACTCAAACATCGCACCATTATCTGACTACTGGATCCCATCAACACACGTCTTCATGAGAATCTTGGCAGTTCAGGTACCTCACATAGTTTAAACAGAAACACGTACATTTACAACACAGGTCTAGCATGTAATATTCGACAGCTGCGTTCAAAAACATTCTGAACAATCATGATCAATTTGTAGATCAAAACTGAAAATCACGTGATGCTGCTTATCTTCAACGATTGCAATTGAATTCAAGACACTTGCATACATTGCAGACAAGTCGCCATTTCGCCAGTTTCTTTGAAGGCATTAGCTAACTAAATCTCAATGTGCATGGTCATGCTTCAATAAGAATAGTCAATAAGAATAGGTTGGTACTAGAGTATCATTCTCATTTGTAAACCCATTCTTCGATCTTGCTTATTGTTGCCAGATACAGTGAGAGTCCAAGAAGGACACAAATAGCTGTGAAGGAGGACAAATGAGGACATATTGAATGCTTCACTCTGAAGTCGGAGAGTCGAACTAACTAAGAGAAGAAGTCACATTGGAACGCTGTATGAAATCAATAGAGGCTTTTAATCAGAATGTTGTTAAGTATTTATTTAAGCAATCAAATCAATTTTCATATCTTCTGGATATTTGGTTCAATCTGCTCTACTTCATAAATTAATACAATTTGCTGCAACTAACAAATAGGTAATGTAATAACAATGTGGTGCTGTAATGAAAGTGGGGCAATAGGGTAATGTAATGGCAAAATGGTAATGCACTGACGATGAGGTAATGTAATGACAATGCAGTAAGGCAGTGTAATGACAATGTGACAACACGACAACGGAGTAATGACAATGTTCTAATGCAATGACAATGCAGTAATGTAACAACAATGGGACGATGTAAGAACAATAGGGTAATGTAACAACAATGGGAGTAATGCAACAACAATGGGATAATGTGATAACAAGGTAATGTAATGTAATGACATTGGGGTAACTCAATGACACGTTAGAACCGTGCATTTTCTAATGTTTGAAAGATCAACAAAGGTAGCAGTACAGAATACACAGCTTCTTGGCTAATGCATGCAGATCAGTGTGGAAGACCACTAGAAGCTTGTTTTAGATTCTAGAACATGGTGTCCAAAGTGCGGCCCTCAAGCAGACCTAGTGCAACCCTGGTCGAATTTTCGAATTTTGAACAAATATACTTAGAATATATGTCCAATTTGACAAATGCATTGTAATTTTAATATTAATTTAAGCAACATTAAACATTTTGGCAGTTGAGCTGTTCGATGGTTAAGCCGAGGTGCAACACTTATAAGCGTTTTTTAATCTAGAAGCAAAATCGCTGTATATCTGAATTAAAGAGCGAAAATAAAAAAGAATTGAAGGGAAATGAACAAAACTGTTCAGCTCTAAAGACCTAAGGATCGTTTTGGTAGAAAGCAACGACTCATTGTCTCTTTAATGATGACTTTAGTGGTAGGCAACGACTCATTGTCTCTTTAATGATGACTTTAGTGGTAGGCAACGACTCATTGTCTCTTTAATGATCACTTTAGTGGTAGGCAACGACTCATTGTCTCTTTAATGATCGTTTTAATTTAATTAAATCAAATCAACAACAAACTAAATATTTTGTTCTTGATCTCATATTTTACGACTCTTGTGAAAATTTGTTTTTTCTGATACCCGAGAAAGGAATGAATAATGACATTACAAGCAGGGTTCGAAATGGGCCGGAACGAACCAGAACGTCGTTCCTGTTCGTAAAATACAGTGGCATTATCGTTCCGTTCGTCAAATATGAAGGAACGCATCATCAGACTTGATAATTTGGAAGACAGTATACGAATTAGTTACATGTTGCTTACATGAAGCCTATATGGACTATAAGCCATGCAAGCCCTATTAAAATATGCGTATTAAAGTCACAGGTCCTGACAGCCTAGCGCTAAATAAGGAAATTTACAAAATTATACATGTATGTCCCGAAGCATGTGAGTCTTGTTGAAGATTTAGATCTATTAAAAGACGATTGCAGACACTTGTAGGTCGAGGCACATAATCTCTGTATTTGTTCAATACACCCATGACTGAGCCACAAGCAATATATTGCGGTGTATGGTGTCAAAAGGCTCCGATATATCTGGTAAGACACCTATGGGTATCGTAACTTTTCGTTTCAACAAGAAGTGCAGCAATTGTAAATTTTATTTTATTGCTGCTCTCCAATCTCGTTGCTGACATCAAGTAGGGTCTAGACAAGGCCTAAACGGGCCTTTGGGCTAAATACATGGCAGCATGGGGCTACTGTCATGCACTTTGAACTTTATTACACTTGAATGACTTATGTGCTACCATCATAGGCTTACGATATGTGTACACAGTATATAACTATCTTCAATGGCAGTTTAAAACAAACTTCCCACTTGCAACCATCGAAGTGCTTTTGAATCATTAGCATTTGCATTTGGCGTAGTCTTAGTCTCGTCTGCCACAGATTGGCCAACGTTAATTTCGGACTCGTCTCGAGAGTCTTCTGAGAATCCTTGGCGTCGCTCCTTATAGGACACAGAGCACAGACCAATCATTAATTAGATCGGTGAGGCAAGTGTTTAAACGTCTAGATCAATATTACTGGGCATTTTTCTGATTAGGCTTATAGGTCTACTTTGAGTCTGCAGGATAAATGTCATAGGCCTAATGGTCACTATCAGTGTTATGATCAGCAACGTTGGTTTTGGAGAGATCCTTACAAGCCCCTATACAAAGGTTCTTACAACCCTACGTACATAATAATATTATTCATTTATTCAGATAATTCACATTGTTATACGTGTGTCCCCTCCACATTTTCTACCCTTCTCATTGGGTGTCCTCCCAACTGTCAAAGGAGATCGCCACCTCTGGCGCCACTTCAAGAAACCTACCTAGAAGCGATCCCTGTCCAGCTACGTCTAAAGAACGGTCTCAAAAGGGCTACATAAAAAATCATGCATGCATATATAAATAAATACACATGATATACAATTATACATTCATACACACGAATCGACGTCTTAAAGTTCTGTTTTATTATGGGTGAGCCGACAAATTCCATTGGTGGAGCTACTGGTCAGCTCAACGTATGAATAGCCTATATAGGCATATAGTATAAGTTCGTGTTGCTGAGGGTAGATATATAATGCATTTGAATTACGTAGAGTCATAGTCGCTCTCAAAACAGGTTCCATGGTGGCTGTCGAGATCTATTTATTTTGTCACTATAATTTAAAGATATATCCATCAATTACTCATAATATCCTATGCACGTTGAATTAAATGAACCCAGACTGCAATAGACCTCCTAGGCCCAATTGTCGAAGATAGGCCTATTAATGTTGGTCATGTGCAGTCACATATATAGGTCTACATAAATCTAGTGACATTTGCACCCCTATTCTCTCCCCTCTCCCTCTGTCTGTCTGTCTGTCTCTCTGCTTTGCTGTGTGGTCTTCTGCATGTGGATATGTCGTTCACTTACATAAGATCACTCACACAGTGCGAGCGTTGCAAGTTCAATGTATGCCACACGAAATCTTGGATATTCGTTGTCTATTTGGACCTGTTCTAACGACACCAGTTGTGGGCACGCTCTAGCAGAGCGTGACTGGAAGTCTTGAGCTTATATTGCAACAGATGTGAACAAAACGTCTAGGCCTACTGCTTCTTTCGTCTACACAGAGCAGGCCTTAAGTGTTTCATGACCTGCATCTAAATGCATTCAGAAGAACGCATGTTAATTTCTCAGACTAATTATAGAGGCATTGATTTTACTATAATCTGTCATGGACAGAGTCTAGTCCAGTAATCACTCGCGGAAGCTTTACATAGCCAACAGCAGATCGAGTGTCTGACCGACGATAATCGAAGGTCAGTTCGTAAACGTTACTATTGTCTCAAATCTTGAGCTTTAGACCTAGAGCAAGCTTAATTTTCAGTTGAAAATTAAGCTTGCATGCAATTGTGTGAATACAAACAGGAGCTATAAATGCTATATATATATATTATATATAGCCTTTATATATATACTGGAAAATCCGATAGGATATCTGAAACAATTGGGGATCTATGAGCGTGTTTCTAAAACTTAGAGAGAGCAGATCTTGATAACAGCACGATACGATATGACTGTAGTCCATGCAGAGACGTCAATACCTCTGAGTGATGGAAGCAAACCCCATGGTCCCAAGTGTCAGAAAGTCAAGATATTCCCACTAAGACTAAAATAATATCCCCCTACCTGAAATTGGAGGCATTTGCCTCCGGAACCCCCTATCTGGACGCCTCTGAGTCCATGTCTACGCTGTGATGGAGAGCGAAGTCGCGGGAAACAAGCCGGTTCCAGCGACTTCGCTTCTCCGAATGAGTTATTCACGGTCGCTTAGTCAAAACATAATGGACTGGGGGTGAGTTAAAATCGGATCACGATACAAGGGAGGAGGCAAGCAGGAAGACAGACAGACGGATAGACATACAGACAGACAGTTATACAGACATAGTTATACGGCTATAAGGAGACTGGTGCTCAACATAACATAACAATTAAGAGTCTTAAGAGGTTAAGTGATTTGAGGACAGAATTAATGGGGTATAGGGTTTGGGTGTTTTGATAACAGCACGAGCGAGAGTATTGTGAAGAGTCTGTAGGCGCTTTTTTGAGTGGGTGAGGTATATATGTTCAAGAGAAGAGAATAGCTGCAGCCGTCCGTCCGTCCGCTGCCTGTTGTGGGTCTGCTGTGGGCTCAACGAGTGTTTTATCTAAGGAATCGACCCTCAGTTTAGTCGGGTTAATGTATGACTGGGCCCTCCTTGGTCTTTTTGATGTTAGTGTATGATAGGCCTATGTTCTCTGAACGCATCTGTGACGCGGCTTCTTCAGACGCGTCAGGTAAGCGAGTATAGGTCTATAGGCCAATGCAGAGCATATATGTGCGTTATCTTAGACACGACTTCTTATAATTTATAGGCTAGACTAATAACAGTAATAATTCCTTTCAGTCATTGATTTCTATAGCGCCTATTCAGTCTGCAATGTCACTTGTAATGTTTTGCAGATTTTGTTAGTAGTGTCAGTTAGGTAGGGTGCACGTCTAACTAAGTATACAGAGCTGGAAATAGTTCGTCTAAGAAATATATGTGACAATGGCTAGTTAGGGCAAGAGAGAGTGTGTCCGGGTGGGTTAATGTTCTGTCTAAAACATAGAGGGGGTTGTTCGTGTTTTTCAGTCCTACACCTGCAGATAGACATTATAGACGCAGGCTATTTAACAGGTAGATTAGTGCAGGAATCAGTTGATTAATTAACAAGACTGAGTATCAAATGCTCGAGTGGTCACTCCATGTCAGACAATTGAGTACCATCGTCAGGTGGTTATAAGTCTTGGACAGGGTCTGAAAGCATTTTGATTTCCTGGGTTGTTTCATAGTTTTAATCAAATTAATTTTGTCTACATAAATTAGTTCACCATTGATCTGTATACATACCCATACGATGGCACAAAAACAGTCTGCGTTGGTGTCTACAAGACTATAGTAACTGTCAAGTAAGGCTATCTGTTCAAGTGGTCCCTCCATGTTAGACATTGAGTGCCGATCTCAACTCGTGAACACCAATCGAAGCATATAGGTGTAAGGCGCCAAAACACACATCTTGAGTCTACTTTTGCATAAAAGTCTATAGTTTAATTATAACCTGCGTTTATCTGAAAGGTTCTGCAATATTGCTCTGAAGAGGTATACAACTATATATAGTTAATTGACTGGCGCATCCACATTTGACAATTTGGGGACAGCAGAAAGGATATATATGGTGTCTATTCCATCATCTAGCACCGTACAACTGTATATATATAGGTTGTTCCAGACCTCGCTTCTGCAAGACGAGCTGTTGCTTCATCTGCAGATTCCTTCCTGCTGCATCTGGCTTTATTAATTAGTGTGTGTACACATACAGAAAGAGTGTCTGTGGTTGGTAACGCTTTAAATAGACACACGTGCATATCATAATATGACTTGCGTACTGTGTCCTTCTACAGTGAGTGGTCATGAATATAAAGCAATGACTCGAGGGCTGCTGCTCATTTTTCAATATTTTCTCATCTGAAATCTTTCACTGTGACCCGCTGCTTGCTTCAATGGGTGCGGTGCCATTACAGGTGACGGTGCCCGCGTGGGACCGCGCGAGACATAGACACGCCTGCAGACCATAGAATGACAATTGAAAAACTTGTTTAATCCCTCGGGTTATACATAGATGCACAGTAAATCTACCTCACTACCTGTGCCCCAACCAATCATGCGAATGGGTATGCCTGCTGCGAAAGACCGAATTCATACGTACCAGATGATTCATATAATCCACAAGTGCATCTTTCATTGTAGGTCCCTATTCATTGCCATACGCCTACAATTATTTTTTCCGAAATCCTGTTGTGTCATGAAAAACGTCGTATAGTAGTGTTTTATATAACAAGCAAAAGGCATAGAATGGGTGTTTGTTACCCACAAAACGTAGCCCGATAATGTGATCCCTGTTCCGTGTAAGAGGTCTGTATCAAACATTTTAACATCATTAAAGGAATTAGACATACGTATATGTAAACCGTAGCCTATGCATGCAAAATAAGCAGCCATTGTGAGTCGTTTAGACCTATGTGGACCTGAAAGCCGCATTCGACTCACGGGAAAGCGCTCGTGAATAAGGTAAGGCATTGCACTTAGCCTTATATCAGCGCTATAGAAATGTTGGAGCTTACGATTACGATTCGCTACTGTTATTGGGCTGGAGCATTCAAGAGGGTGTCTGTCGTCAACAACTAGATGAATTAGCAACTACCAGAATGTCCATATGTGTCAAAAGTCCAAAGCTGTGAAACCAGATTATAGAGCTTTATATGTATACGCGTTTTTCACCGGCATCTGCTCTTGAGCAAGAAGCATGCCGACAAATATGACACTATAGCTCTTGCCAACCATTCGTCAACAATAGCTGTTTGACAGCTGACAACGTGCATAGCAGCAGATATTATACAGTTGTCTGAAAATAGCTATAATTATTGGAGCTATATGGCTCACTCAATGACAGCTTACCTTGTGGAACTTGTGTGGTTACTTTGGAATGCTTACGCTTGGGGGAAAACGCACAGCATGACTAAATTCGTTCAGACTTTTTGGCCTTGACCACACAGACATCACACTACAGTCACTGACAATTATAAGGTACAACATTATGGTTGTCATGAGTCTGAAAGCGGCTTAGTCGGGCTTAACCGTCAATCTGTTTGAGTATACTCTTAATAGCATCTCCAAGCAAATCTAGATTCAGTTGTTACGGTAAAAATGCAAAAAAACTAAGCCTGCTGTAGGGGCCTACGTGTGAGTATGATCTAGCCGGTGACTTCCCGCTTTGAAAAGTACCACTCTTACATGATTATGACGGCATCGTCACTACAGATGATTATTGTTGCATTGTAATTTACACAAAAATGTTGGGTTAGGGACGATTATACAGTAGCCCCTCTCTTACCCTCATCTTATCCAATCTGCTTCCCCTGGGCCTCTAATCCTAGCGACGCTACTGCTTGTATTCTTGTAGGCCATTGCAGGACCGTTATATTATATCTGTGTATTCACGTTTACATCTGTACAGCAAAGGTTTGCGCATTTAGTCGCAAAGATTTTTTGAAGCTTCAGTCTATAACTTTTCTACCATTGGAACTATCTATAGCTTCTGACTAGGGACGATAGACATTCTGTGGCTATAGGGTAGGCCTATTGTCTAGACTATGATTCACAGCTATAGTACTTTAATATTCCCACCTCTGGTGCAATATCTAAGCTTCAACCACTATCTCTCTTCTAACATTGCATTTATTTGTGTTTTGATGAATGTAATTTGCTGCGGTTTACCAGCCTGACATGCTCAATAAACGAAGATAGGCCTACATGTATACCGTTTGAGTTCTGATACGCCCTACCTAGGACTCGGGTCATTACCTTGTATTGGATACTACAGGCAACGGAAAGCTAGGCTAGGACACCAGCTAATTAGGTAGTACTGTAGGAGTCAGAAGGAAGATAGACAATGGCTCGATACTCGATAGGCTGCCGCGTTTATTACCGCCCACAGGAAGGATAAGCGGCCATGGGAATTAAGTTGGAAGGACCAGAGAATAGTGAATTACAACAGCCAATGCGCCAGCCAATGAAAGCATGGACTATAGTTTAAAAGATTGAAGAGGAAACTGGCCATATGATGGCTCTCAGGCTCCTCCGATGAGCGTAGCCTAATGCGGGCGCGTCAAATGCATGAGGTGCTCGGAAAACGACAGGGTGCTATCAAAGGTGAAACCCTATTCACGAACACTGACTGAACAGTAAGTGAAGTCATGCAGTAGGTCTATATGTTGACGTCAGAAGTGGGAGGTTAAGTTTAGGAAGATACTTAATTTCTTCTTTCGCTAGCTGGCGAACAGGCGACGTTGGTAGGCCTAACATCAGATATAGGCCCTATAATGTAATGGGCGCCTTGCATGGCTGCCCACAGTTGCATTCGACTCCAGTAATGAATAATTGTCATTCGTTCATACAGTATCATGTAATTAAACAGCTGTTGGTAAGTTTGACATTTATTAAGATTTTTGTAATTATAGGCCTATTAGATTCCTTGGAATGACGACATCTGAGCCTAGATTGGCTGGGGCAAGAGCCCTGAATGATCAAGGTAATTAAGGCAAGAGCCTTATTGAAACAATCTTAATTATAGTTTTAAAGAGCAGCGAAAGGTTAGAGATAAGTAGATAATTTTGACAGACATTCGAGTTGGGTTTATACCCGCTAAACAACTCATCGCTGTTTGCACCCTATCACACTCAACTAGCAGTCAAATTATTTTTTAACTACACTGTTCCACATAGAAGATGATTTGGCGTCACTTCCTTCTTTCTCCAGGCTTCGGACTGGCACTGTCAAAGTCAGGAGGAGTTAGCAGTAAAATTAATTGCTGCAGAGCTTTTATAGGCGCTTACTTCACAGTCAGTTGCACAATTTAACGTGATGGCCGCATTTAAGAGCATTGCTTCGTCTGTTGTAGCCTAAGTTGTAGAGAAATAATATTTCACTGAGTATTGAGCTCAATGATGTTTTTTACCCTATAGTGTAAGAAGATTGATCTTCGGTGACGGCTGTTATCTGGATGGGTGAACGAGAGAAGATGAACGGCGATGACCTCTTGACCTGTGACATCTGTCTCGAACAGTTCGACGAACAGACGCATCAACCGAAGTTCCTGTCCTGTCACCATTCGTTCTGTGAGTCGTGTCTCAAACAGGTCAACAGAGAAAACGACAAAATCGAGTGTCCATCATGTCGCGCACAAACCGGTAAGGGGCCGGCCGTTCACATATTATATAACGCATAAAATCCCAATTTTTGACCCACCCCCTACCCCTAATACCGTTATATAACAGCAGCTGTGACCCCCACCCCTATATTATATAACAGATATGCTACCCACCCCCCTACCCCACCCCAGCCTATAAGCACGTTAAAAGACATACAATCGACATAATTGTATTGCACAATTTGAAACTTTTATAACAATAAGATTCAGCTGATAATTGCCTTTATCCAATTCAAGAACTGCAGTAAAAGTCATAATATGCCCAATTAGCAATGTAACAAAAGCTACCTTAAAATTGTGTACTCTCTCGTGCCAATGATGATTACACCGGATGTATGGAGCTCTTCTGCATCTTAATAATCGGACTTTTAATGGCGCTTAATTCACTTGTATTAATTGCGGTAACTAATTGGGTAATCGACGATTGTCACCATGTATTTACATGTAGCCTAAGCCTACTATAATACAGCACGATAATACATGGTAGTGACGTACATGTACATCCTATTTAAAAGCACCATTTTAGTTTCCCTCCTGTTTTGCACTAGAAGTGAGCATTACGGCATCACACAGAATGGATGGTTTAATATTGTACTATCAGGTATTTATCGATAACTTCGAGGTACAGCTCTACCTATTTAATAGCGTATGATGTATACAGAGTGCGTACTACAACTGCAATTGGGTATTTAAGCAAACATAAACTATTTACACATACTATAGAAAATGAAATCAAACATCCTGATAATACCTACCAAAATAATTATTTCAAGTGAATTAATTTTAATTTAAACCAGAATCAAAACAAAGCACAGAGTTGAATTTTAGAGCGTTTAAAGCTACGCACATGAAATTGTTAAAATTGTAAACAGCAAATTGTTAAAAGTGGATTTATAAAATAATAACTAAGAACGTCAAATCAATTCGCCAGGTGACAGCTAATGGTGCTAGTTTTGGTTCACAACGTATTGTGAACTTCGATTAAACAATGAAGGTCCGTAGTACATGGAATTTCCAATTGTCAGGCAAACAGGCAAAATGGCATAAGCTAAAAAAGTTTGTTATATAACAAAACCTTCAACCTACCCCCACCCCACCCTACACAATATAACGCTAACAAAACCGGAACCCACCCACCTACCCCTTGAGCGTTATATAATATGTGAACGGCCCCTAACTCGATCAAGCAATGCAGTCTCGCAATCGTAAACTCTAAGCCTTCTAAAGTGCCACCCGGCTTGACCTTCCGGATTTTCACCTGGCACCGGAACGAGAAGAAAAGTTTGACTATTGAGGACTTGATTTGATATTGAGCCGGCGAATGAACCATGACGTGGTTGCTGTGAAATTTTCGAAGATTTACATGTACATCATGATATCACATTTAGCCTACATTAGAAGTTAAGCGAAGAGACTGGGGTTCGTTGCTCGTGCTGCGTTTAGCAGGACCATAATTTAAACAATAGTACAATACGTAACTGTAATTTGACAATGCCCTTCTTAGGCCTACAGAAAGTTCAGACGTATACGCCTTGAAGCTGGACAACCATTAACCCTTACTACTCCTGAGGTCGCTGTGAGCGGCCAAATTTAGGCCTAATGCGTTTGATTTCATAATTGGAGTGTAAAGGGTTAATAGCCATAGACTGGAAGAGGTAGCTAATTTTCAGGTTTGAGCGAAAGACAGACTCGCTGAGAGAGTACGTTGCGAACACCGGCGCCATGCCAAATCCAATCTACAATATCCAAGCTTGTCATGATCTGAACGAGCGATGCAGGGCCTATGATTTATATTGCTATCACTGTAACACATTGCAATTAATTTCCGCTGGTAGGCCTATTTAGCCCATAGGCTTTCGACAACTGAAGTTCGGCAGAGAGCGCCAGGAATTCAAGGCACTGTGCGCCATCAGTCGGTCCACAAAATAGTGATAAACCGACACAGTAGCGTGTAATAGACTTCCACCTGTTTGTTTGACTGGAGTTGGACTTTAAGACAGATTCTACCAAGTACAAAATCGTGTACGAAACTTACAAGCGGACTTAGGTATTGGGCATAATCCTTCCCCTTTACCTTACGTGCCGACTTCCAAGGTTAATGCTCCCGTCTCCTCAATTTAGCCTTAGCGCAATAACGTTTAAATGGCAGGGTTTGATATTAAAATGTTGTAAGAATTATAATCGTTACCACGTTACCCATTTGGTAGATCGTCTGTTATTGCTTGTCTGTAATTTTTAGAGCTAAATGTCTCTGGAATTTCTGGCCTACAGACAAACTTCTACATAGGTTTTCTACAAGACCTAGTGAGGAAACTTGGTCTAGCCGAGCGCTGTACAGAACACAGCATGCAGCCCATGTCTTTCTTCTGCCGAAAGTGCAGTACGACCGTTTGCAGAGACTGCCTCGTTCTCGATCACAGAGAGAGCGATGGACACGACATTCAGAGCATGAGCGCAGCAGCCGCCAGTCAGCGCGAGGAGTTATCTGCTGGAATTGACGCTGCGCAGACTGTTCTTGCAGAGTCGACGACGCGACTGACGGCACTGAGAACGGAAGGTTGCAACCTGACCATCACAAAAGAAACGGTACTCAAGGATATCGATGCAGCATTTAAGAAGTACGTGGCGGTTCTGTCCGAACGAAACGAGCAGTTGCAGACGACCGTTCTGCAGACATACGAATCCGAAGAAGAAGCCATTTCGCGCACTGCGGACACTCTGCGGAAGTACATCGAGTGCTTGAAACAGGGTCTGACGAAGGCTACCCTTGTGCTTCAGCACGGAAACATGTCGGACATCATCGGCGCCAGGGCTAAGCTAGCATCGGCTGCTCAAGGAACAAGTGCTCACGTCAGCAACATAAATGTCGGCAGGAACAACTTCAACTTTGACTCGTTGTATGGTGAGGACAACTACAAGCGCAGCGTCAACAGACTGGGTCAGATCGTTCAAGGAACAGCACTGCCTTCCTGCTTCCAGTTCGGAAGTTCCGACGACCTAGTAGCTTGCCTCCCTGGCACAGTGACCATTGCCGTCTGCGCATGCAACGGTGACCGACTGACCAAACCCGTGGCACTCGATGTTCTAGTGACCGACAGAGTCAATACTGTACTAACTTCAACTCTTACATACTGTGCCGTTAAGAAGTCATACACGTTGCACTTCGTGCCACAGGTGTCCGGCGATCACTGGTTCGTCCCTACCTTCCACGGGAATCCCATCCAAGAGGCCATACACAAGATCACGGTCAGAAGCAACAATCCCGTGGCCGTCTACGGCGGCCAGGGAGACGGCAGAGGCAGATTCCGAAGTCCTCGTGCTCTGGCGTTGGACAGTTCGGGCAACATCTACGTTGCCGATACGGGCAATCGGCTGATACAGAAGCTGGACAAGGAGGGGCAATTCCTGCACCAGTTCAAGATAGACAGCGGAGGCGAGGAGTGTTCGACCTGTGACCTGGCGCTCATGCCAAACGAAGAATCGATCGTCTGCATGGAAACACACGTCGGAACGAGGGCTCACCCGTCCACCGGAAACACGGTAGCCATCTACAGCACCGAAGGCACCCTCAAGTACAAGTTCACCAACAAGGCCATGCGCTGCGCCCTCTGCCTGGCGGCCAACAGCAAGGGAGAGATCATCATTTCCGACTACCTCGTCCACAGCGTCTTCGTTTACAAGGTCAGCGGGGTCCTGCTTCGAACGATCGGCGACACGGACTGCTTCAACCACCCGGCGTTCATCTGCATTGGAGAGAACGACACGATATTCATCACAGACACCAATAACAACAGCGTCATGCAGTTTGACCGTGACGGTCGTCTGCTTCAGCGCTTCGGAAGAGAAGGGTCGTCCAAGGGCGAACTCTACCAACCGTTTGGTGTGGCGACCGACGGAGACAACATCCTCGTTGTCGACAGTGGAAATCGGCGGATACAGGTCTTCACGAAGAATGGAAGTTTTGTGTCGATGATCGAGAGTCAAGATGAGCGGCTGGATCAGCCGCGTGGACTAGTTCTTACAACTGATGGCCATGTTCTAGTTGCTGATAGAGACAATCATTGCATTAAAAAGTTTCGCTATAAATAACGTTTGAACATAAGCATGCTGAACATCCCTCAACAGAACGTGTTCTGTTTGCCCACTAAGTTCCACGCGCAATGTTTGTTGCTAATTTACTAAGCATTCATAAAAGGCTAATATAAAGTACAAATAATTATTTCATCAACTTCTCTAGTGGCTGTGTACCTGATAAAAATCATGAAAGGTGATGACAATTCTTATTTCATCAATGTATCCAACATTTCTTCTCACACTTCCATCTATACTTAGCACATACAGATTCACAATTTGCTAAATGCTGCCACAAGGGAGCAGAAATGCTGCCATCTGAAGCCATGTCCAGGACTGCCTGGGTCTAGTGATGACAACAGGCCAATGAACTACTGCCAAGGCTAACATATACATCTGTATGACCAGAATAGCAGCTCTGTGATTGAACAGCCATTGTTTCAAACCTGGTCATTAAATCAGCAACAACAATAGTACAACTTTAAGTAAAACTATCATCAAGCAATACACTCAATATGTATTGACAACACAAGTCAACTGAAACTATTACCATAAAGTGACATTTGGCAACTGCATGAATGGTGATGTACATGCCAAATCCTTTTCTACAGTGGTCCTGCATCCAGGTTTATTTGGTTCCATGTTGACTTTGGAACAAGAAAATGAAATACTTGCCGCCCATTCTCTGCTATAAGACATTTCACAGCTGACACACATAGCAAAACTGGCATTATGCAAATAAGCGCCTATTTATTCATTCTTTACCTACAATGTACCTGGCAATGCGTAGTTCACCATATCGCCATTCGAAAAAGTGGAATGATCAACATCCTAGCATGTCTGCACTGATACAAAAAAATGTCTGTTACAAAAATTGTTACTCCCAACAAAAGCAATACCTGCCACCAAAGTTCTGTTTCATCAATCTCCCTGATTTCATACAAAAAGGGAGCAATACCTCTACCTTATCCACAGCCTTATTTAGAAGCACTCTTATAAAGCAGTTTTTAAATCTTTCTCTTTTCCATTTTCTTGCCATAACAATAGCAACCAACAGAATCTGATAAATTATACAAGACATAAACAAGAACCTAGCTAATGTCTTCATATTCTTGTCCAATAATCCATTGTACAAGTTGTCATGTCTCTCATCACAGTATTTAAACAAACTGAACAATGAAGAGTAGACAATTTTAGTTATATCATTCCGTTCTATAGTCTAAAGCCATTCTAATTTATTTATTTACAGAAAACAAAAATAAATTCTGCAAAGAACTATTTACCAGCACTGGAGATTTTGTGTTTAGTTGTAACTTGGTTTCTCAAAGTACACCAGGTATTGATTTAGGAATTCATAATATAGTGCCTCTACAAGAGCACAACTCGAGGCAGAATGCTCAAATCCTAAAAGTCCTACACTGCACTCCGTCTGATAAATGAGCTCATCGTGAAATTTTGTAGGTTCCATCATATTTGGAAATAGGTTCACGAGTATTTAACCTTGGCTATCAGTATAATTCATAATATGTAAAATCTATTGTTCCAGCATCTAATGCTAGCTAACAATTGTCATGGCTGTGAATAAAAACTTTTATATTACTGAAGCACTTTCGACAACCAACAGAAAATCTTTGACAGACAATACATGGTAACACATCAGCAGCAAAAACAGTTTCAATATTGACATTTTGTGCAAATCTAATCCATAACTGTTACATTACATTACTCCAAATTAATTCTAAGAAATACATAGTGTGTCAAATACTGTTACTGCACTGTGCAATCAATAAGCAGATCATTGACCAAAAGTATCATCCTTCTGACCACCTCTTGGCACTTTTCAGAAGCTCTCAAAAAGTGCTACTTGTCTGATCATCATTAGTTGAGGCCTAAACAATGACTACTCAAAAATACAATATGAAAACAAGACATCGTCCAATTGTCCATCCAACCATGCAACAACGCATGGCCAAACAAAACTATAAATCCAGGTTGTTTTTATCACAAAACAAAATTATGCATTTCAAATGATGCTGTTCTCGAGTATAACCGACTAGGCCATAAAAGTTACACGAAAAGAAACTCTGCATGGCAAAAATACATCAAATTTGATGGACCACAACTCCAGCAATAAAAAATACTAACAGCAAAACCTGGGTGGATATTGTAGTCTACCTAATATATGCAATTTATGGGCCTACACACAACATGACACTTATCATGACTGAAGCATGTATACATGGAAACCTTAATCTAGCATTGAAGAGCTGGTGATTGAGCGATAAAGTTTTGGTTCTTCGATTGTCATTTTTCTGAATATTAATATTACTTTAAAAATGAAGTTTGAACTCTGCTGTTTCAGTGCTTGGGCAGACATGTAGACTGCTAGAGTGCAAAGGTTTTCAACTGGATGCAAAATATGTTATAAGCGCATTGATACAGGGCCAACACACATACTGCGGTTTATGGATTCCTGAGTACACATTCACCTTAATTACACAATGACGCAAATACACTTTTGGCTAAATAAATACCAGAAGCAATTACCTAGTCCACAGAAATAAACAATTCATCATCTACCCTCTTCATGTTTCACAGCAATTTGTAATGTACCTGGGTTTTACTGAGTATGTTTTAACCTTTTGTGTGTGTGAGTATGATGAGCTCAGTATTTCTTGTCTATTGCCATTGTTGGTTTCAATGTGGTTGTCCATGCTCTCTCAACAGCAGTTATTGTCCACTGATGGAATTTCAAGATACATAGATGATCCACCTGTAACGTACATTCTGCAGCTCCATCTTTGCACTCCAGTTTGGTACAACCTACTTCAGCAGTAGCTTTTAAGAAGCCCTAAATGTGCACACAAAATAGCTTCGAATGCATGACTGCATTATCTGGTATAATGAAAATTTGAAGTTAACTTTATAAAGCACAGAAAGTTGGCACTCACAGGCTCCGCAGTTTGTGTATAATTTGTCACTCAAAATAATTTATGGGAAACCCAGTATTGCAAAATGTCAGCACATTCCCTAACGCTTTGTTGTTAAATTTCTTTTAATGTCACTTTGCCTTCATTTCTTCCCATCTTAATTTTTCCACCCTTCTTTGTAGGTTTGTTATGTTGTACAATGATGTCACAACAGTCCAAGTTCAGCTATGTATCTTCTTGTTATCAATACTTCACATACATTGGAGTTCTGCATCTCATCTTTATTGGCACTGAAGTCCAAATGTCATGTAATGGGGCAGTCCTTCACCAGATGTACGTTCAGTACCCACATCATAACATAGGTTTATGGTACATATACTACATTGCCTCCCAATGTACGGTTCAATGCTTTTATGACTATCATTAAATAATCATTACAAGAGTAAACATTTAACGATAACATTTAATTGTATGCAGCACATACATCAACAGATGCCAAAGAATGCATAAAGCTTCATAATGTACAGACAGTCTCGCCTTTACCTTCAGTTAATCAGTGCACCTGAAAATACTTGGGTGCTGCATATTTGCTCACAAAGTGGTCACTGCATTGAAGCTTAAAGTTAGTCATAGACTTTCAAAGAGGATAATGATTCTCTTGCTTTATATGAATTACATGAATTGCAATTTAATTAAATTACAAATCATACATATAAAATCAATCAAATAAAACTGTTCAAATTTTCACCAAAACACAATAAATTTATGTTAAGTCCACCTGTACTTTAAGCTACCACAAACTTTAACATATGCAAAATTCAAATTCTTACATTTGTAGCATTAGTCACCAGTTAAAATACAGCACAAAACTGAGATGTCATTCATTCAGTACATCACAACACAATAGAAGACCAAATACTTAAACAATACACAAATCAACAGACGCTGTGAAAGCACAGTCAAAAAACACGCCTAGCAAATGGTTTCTACATTTAAGGCTAATACTTTCAGAAATAAATCTATCTGAACACACCATGTCAAAAAAATGAAAGATGTGGTGAAGCAGTCTTTCAGTGCCCAGCAACGGGCCTCAGACAATTATGCATGTACTTCGTACGCCAACAATGAAGAAGTCTTGCAAGAACTGTTGTAAGTTGTCAGAGATCTTCAAACAAGTTGTGTAGCCTGATGACAAATTGTCAGTTTAGCATTATTCATTGTGCTTAAAAGAAATGCCACTAACGAATGAACCATCTGTTGATGGCACTAAGTCAACATGCATTGAAGACGCACTCATGATCCCCAGAGGGGAGACTTTGAACCTGAACACCTCGTTACAAGGTAAGTACTCACCAAAATCATCCCTCAAGTCATATTGTATTCATCATGTCACATAAGTGTCTAACAAACGCGCTCTACACATGACTTTGCAACTGATCTAAACAGATGTTCCTTCAAAAGAGTAAACAGTGAAGGTATAAGTTGTATTGCATCTGTGAATTTATTTACTACGCTATATGCAACAGAACTTGAAATGCGATATCAACAACAAAGGGGAACAGTTTGACCCATTTGGCATCACACAAAAGCAATCTTTCATTGAAACAGGAGCTGCTTTTCTGAATCTCGCTGTAATAATAGAAAAATAAAGCATCTAGTATTACCCCTGATTTAAATCCAAAAGCTAAATCAATAATCCATGACATTTGCTCTGGAAAACTTTAATGTAATGAAATAAATCACATCTTCAGATCTACCATCAACCTTTTCAGCCTCAGCCATTTACAAATATGGCAAATGTCAGCACCTAATTAAAAATATGGATGGCGGTCATAGGTAAACTACACCAAAGCTGATGTTCCTTGAGGACAGGTGATGACTGGAAAGAGCAGAAAATGGTATTTCAGGAATGAGCTGCAAAGACAGAAACATTCCATAAATGAATTAGCAAATGGTGATTCATCTACCAAACATGAACACAGGTCATCACAACACGATAGAGCCAAAAATCAAACTTTACACCATAACATCTCAGATTTTGGCAATATTGTTCCGAAAAACTTAAACAAACCCAGATTATGAAGATGGCAAAAGGTGACAATAACTGGTATAATATCATCTAAGACAGCATTTCCCAATTTTGGCTGTAAAACCCTTTTGATCCAAAAAATTTTTTGGCGGAACCCCGATCAATATTAAACATATTCTGTTTTAAGTACAAACGCTTGAGAATGCACACAATTATAGGTTAAGGCCTAGATCAGATTAACAACAACACAAATATCGATGACAACAACATATGAATTCTCTTTCATATGAAGTTATACCCAGATGTTAAACAAAATGCCTCCATTTGTTCACTCTGAAAATTTTCCACGGAACCCTTGTCTTCGCTTCACAGAACCCTAGGGTTCCGCGGAACACAGTTTGGGAAATGCTGATCAAAGAATTTAAAAAAAACCTTATGACAATGTGGTGAGTAACGAGACTTGTACTTCGTGTTGGTATCTTTATACCCTTGTATTTAGTGAACTGGGTGAAGTTGACAAGCTCACAAATTGCAGCAATACAGATTACAAGCCAGCAAAGATGCCCTAATAACTTTTTGCCCATAAAATAATCTGTTTTTCACATCTGTCAAATCTATATGTTAAGATATTATGACACTTAGGTGCCTTTTTACCTGTTACGTGCTACTACTGCTCTGCTGAACAGAAACACCTAGTCCAGATGATGAAGATGAAGCATAGCGACTCTGTTCTTTAACTATATTAACTACAACATGAAAAACCAAAAAATCAGCAAGTAAAAGCATTAAAGAAAAATTATTCAAACGTCCCACTAAAATTCACACAAATCTAAAACAAAATTTTGTTCAGTACCATGGGCGATGAGTATAATATTGCTTAGTAAGTGTTCTTAAGAAATATGTCACAGGCAATCAAGCTAACATATTGAAAACAGATGTTGACCATATTTTCTGGACTAAGAGGCTCACAACATTGTCTAAGGCAATACGATGCGAAAGTGTCAATATATAGTGAAATCAGTACATAAGTTGCACTGGCAAATATGGCACACCCATAAACAGATTGTCAGACGTCAACAGCTGTGTGCGCCCCACAGCAGCCACAAATATATGGCAATCAATATCAAAATATTTCATCAAAAACTTCAATTTTGTTTAAACAAAATTTCATGCACTTTCTAATAAATGTTTATAAACATTTGGTGTTTGTTGTGGTGTTACAGTAGTTTATTAATTTCGAAATTAAAATCAAAATCTCTTCCGTTTGTAAATATTTTATGATCATTAGTACTTGGTTCCATATCTCACGCAGCTAAAGAGATTTAAGGATAATAATATTAACTGATAAAGAAGAGGTAGCTAGATATGAAATCAGTTAAGCACCTTTATAATAGTTGCTATCCTCCACTTTCCTTTAAAGAACTGTTACTTTTATTTAGGGAAATACAGTATACAGTGCTGCATCAACTAATTTCTATTGATGTGCTTCCAATCCAACAACTTTCACATAGGGATGAACCAAAACTCAGTTTGGAACTCGGCTCGGTCCAATTATCTTGGTACTCAGCGTTACTCGGACAAACAATGGGTCCAAATATTAATCTTTCCGATTTTCTGTTTTGAAAACGAAAATCGGATCTTTTCATATACAAAATGACAATCAACTCAACTAAAAGTACAAATGCCGTCATTTTTATTTACAAAACGATAATCGACCTAACTGAAAACACAAATACTGCTACTGTTAGTGCTTACAAGTCACTACATCCCAGTGTTAACTAAGGCAAAAATAAATAATTCATTAAAGCTGTGCAAACTGCCAATCTAAACATCAAGAGAACGAGACTTTTTTTCAAATATTCGAAACTCGGACTCGACCTCATTTAACTCGTAAACTCAGTACTTGACTAGAAATTCAAACTCAGTTCATCCTGACTTTCATACATTGATAAAATGAAGGTGAAGAGGGTTGAAAGCTTCATAAGTTTCTCAGTTACCTATTCTATACTGGTTATCAATCTGGTCAAATAAACTTGATACTTAAACAGACTCTTGACAATAGTTCCCATGCATTCGTTTGCCAAATGCTCACAAGATTTTCTAAGTCTCCTGAAAAATCATTTTTAACAATTGTAACTAGCACGCAAAAACCATAAAAGAAAAATCGTCGCATAACTTACAAAAGTAAGCATGTTCCATTGCTTCTCTCGCAGTCAGGCGATCCTGGTGATCATATCGAAGCAGTTTATCGAGAAAGTCAATGGCCTCAGGATTTACCAAATGCTGGTTTTCGCTATGAATGAACCTCTCCCACCGCTTGCGAGAATGCCTGGCAAACAACTACTCATACTCAGTCAATAGAGAAATTGTCAGGTAAAACACATAATACAACTGACTACTCCCTAAGGTTTACAAAACTAATACAGTTTAGTCAAAGTAGTATATAATGCCATCTGATAGTAAGATAACTTAATAATATCTTATACACAATATTAATATGAGCTACTGAACCAAGACTAAGATAGCACGCACCAATCATAATTTTTCATTATTTTGATTGAGCATTTAATTTGATAAATGAGAAGAATTTTTAACCTACCTTCCCAAAATTCCATTAAATCGAGGGTCCAGATCAATTTGGTACTTATTAATGTACTCAAACAACTCCTCAGTACCAAGAACTTTTGCTATTCTCACCAGCTGAAACAGTACATTAATCACAATGTGCAAAATTATTTACCTTGTATATAATCAATCAGTCAATCAAGCAAACAATTTCCTTTATTCATGTTATCAAGCTTACAGATTGCAACTTGAGAAAAGTATCATACAGTAATCACACACAAAAATTGTCCCAGCTATGGAAGTTAGTAATTTTAAAAAAATGGGTCAAAGGAATTAAATTAGTAGCAAAGTAAGTCGAAATAATGAATAGGGTATAGTTTGAAGGTATGTATTTGAAGGTAATGTATTTAATAGATAAGTATTTGAATAACACATGAGATATGGGAGGAGGAAGGCATTTGGCCTCGGCCTGATCTCACACGGAGGCGGGGACAGCGCGGAGAAAAATAGATGACAAATAATTTGTGCTTAAATAGAAGTTGGATCGGTGACAATTAGAAGTTAAATAAATAACATGTCATCATCTGTTCATACTGTACTTGTAATTATACTGAGATTTGTCATTTCGAATTAAACGAAGATATTAAAAAAAATCTATTTTGCATTAAGCCTTTACACAGGATGGCATTTGTCCAGAGAGCTTTTGTCCTTAAAAAAAATCGGAGGCCTTTTGTTTGGCGGGCTAATGTCCAACACTCAGCATAGCATGAACTCTATCTCCAGCAACAGGAAGTGAGAATCTGACATTGTGATTACTGACATCTCATACAAGGGTTAGAATGTATCAACTAAGTCATGTATAAAAGAGCAGAAAGTGTAACATGCAAGCCAACATATTTCCTATCTTACACAGCCTGTTCAACTCTCATTTTTGGCATTTGGCATCTATTAAGATCATTCTCTATAATACTGGATGCATAATAAATAAAATGAACAGTGGTCATAATATTTAGCATTTTGATCATTGTATTTGGTAATTTGCTTTTATAATCCATTCAAAAATACTCCTTTTGAGGCCGATGTGGCCATACTGATATATCTCAGAGGTAAATTGTACTTTAAAAGATACTATATAATACAGTGATAGACTCAGTGACAGAGTCAATGAAAATGTGTTCAGAAAAACTACTTGGAAGAGGTTACTGAATGACACTAAGTAAGGTCATGTAATACAGTAATATGATGAATACATTACCTACTACATTACATAGCACTTCATTACACACACTACACATATATAACTACATTACATACATGCCTAAGTACATAATTCTCTTTGGGAACAACAGTACCTGATCATAGTTGTCATGGCCATGGAAAAATGGTTCTTTTCGAAAGATCATACTCGCAAACATACAACCAAGGCTCCACATGTCAAGTGAATAGTCGTACATCTACAAAAGATCACAGCTCAGTATAATGCACAAATTCATGAGAATGAATAGGCAGAGATAGGTAGATCGCTAAGCCTTTGCATCATTTGCATTTAAAGCATACAGCAAATCAAAATCACACAACAGAAGCATAATGGCCATATGAAACCGTCAGGGTTGCAATGGCAGATAAGTTACGAGCTGTGTATAAGTCAACAAAACTCATACAGTATAGCTTCTTTTATCTAATAAAGCAATATAAAAAAAAGTCTCTTTGTGTCAAAATAAAGGCTAGTGAATGGAATGCTCTTACGCAATTTCTAGGACATGACGATTTTCAGTATACAATTTGCTTTATATTCCAATATTTGGACACATAGTTTCGAATTGTACAATATGTCAACATTCGATATATCAACAATCACCATTTACATATGCATTGCCTGAATGCTGTGGCAATTTGAATATGCAAATCAGGCACATTAGTAATGAAAGATCATTCACTCGGCCTCACTTGGAGCGCTCGGAAAATAGAACACTCACGATCAGGTAGACCTACACGAAAACAATTTCATGGGTGAAGCAGTACACTCGCCGAGTTCAAAAATGGCACACATCAGCACCCCCAGGGTCAACCCATGTATGTAATATTTTATTATTCCCATATGAAACTAGAAGCTCGATTTACATTGTGAATAGGAAGTATGTTGCACAGTAGCGTCTAATTTTGAAGGCATTAGCAAGAAGACTTCTTGATTATGTGTCATTTAAAAAAGCTACAAAGTTGTGCTGTTGTTTGTATCACCTGGTAATCTAGTAGAAGCTCTGGTCCCTTGAAGTACCTGGATGCAACTCGCACATTGTATTCCTGACATGGATGGTAGAACTCGGCTAATCCCCAGTCAATTAGCCTAAGCTAAAACACAGTGAAAATGAACACAAACGATAAAACAACAACAAAAAGCATACAGTTACAGAGTGCAACACAATAATAATCGCATGAATACACCGCAAAAACAAGCAAAGTCTAAATATTGAAAGTTTTCATAATATATTATGATATATATTGATATTTTAGGTATCATTAGCAAATTATTTAAAACTATTTAGCAAGTTTCAAACATCCTGAAAATACACATTAAAACAATGAATATCATCAAATGTGAAATATCACAACTATAAAATTTTATTGGACTCTTTCCATCGAAATATGAAATTGACTAAAATATGACTTTTATCATATTTTGCTGTTTTCATAGCAATGTGACGGACAGACACGTGACATATTATTGATTCCTTGGGTCACACGTGAACTATTATAAGATAAATAAATGGTCTTCGCTAGAACCACTTCTACACCTTGAGAAGCTAGTACCTGAAACTATTCTCAGATTAAGATTAGTAGGCCTATACAATAAAACAGTACATAGTAGTAAATAGACAATAAAATAGTAAATATAAGTCAAGGTAATGAAAACAATGCAATGAATAATGACAATAAAAATCATAGCAATTAAGCTTAACAACAGAAAAAAGTCAATGCATAAACAGCGAATCTTTGATAAAGACCTAATTTACCTTACGAGTCTGATGGTCAATCATGATATTATGAGGTTTGACATCCCTGTGTATTATTCCCATGCTGTGGCAAAAATCTAAAGCCTTTACAAATCAACACAAAACAAAAATTAGAAATCACGCATCAATAGATTCAACTTCAGTAATTAAATGCGTATAATTATAATCAATTGGTTTGGAAATATGTGTGTACTCAATTTTAAGCATCTGTGATAGCGCAGTAATTCCTCCATTTTTAGCATTTTAAAATAAGGTCCTCAAAATTTTTTTATAAAACTACCAGCTTGCAAATTTCATAACCCACTTTAACAATTATTGGTCAAAAAGCCAATGATTTGGTAGAAAATTTCTATGTGTTTTCAGTTCATTCTCTTTACAGTTTTCAGCTACATTCACTCATTAGAAGCTTGAAGTTAGCACACACTTGAAAGCAGTAATGCTTGGTTAAAAGATACGTACTGCTTACAACATGACTTTATCTTAACCCTGTCTCAATTCACTGTTGCATTAACAGGATGTATGTAGGACAGACATGGATTGTTAACAACTGGAAATCCTTCTAACCTCTAATCAACTGTTAAAAGCAGCAAATAGTTAATCATAGCAAAAGAATATGTCACTGTTTAAGAACTGGATGAAATAAACTTCTAACCTTGAGGGTCTCAAATGTGTAATAGCGAATGTCATAGTCAGCAAATGTCTGAAAAATCTGAAGTACACAAGCATCAGACTCTGAACAACAGCATCATGACTTTAGTCATTAACAGTAAGTGTCACCAAGAAGCTTCATTCAGTGACCTTATATAAAAGACAAAACTGAACTTAAAAATTACCTCAAATTATATATATAAAATACATCTAGACAATTTCATGGTACTCCACCTTTTCCAAGCAAATTACAGAATAGTGCTTAGAACAGAATTAACAGTTCCCAGAAAGTCAGTTAAGAAGAATAACTGAGAAGCTGAATTAAATAATATGAAATTTTCAGAGAAAATTGTAATAACAATCCAAAAATTCAACTTTTAATGACAGTAAAGAGGTTTTCAAAAACTAATCGTTTGAAGGCTATTGAAATAATACCAGAACACTTCTATTAAAAGGTCATTCCAAACTTGTTCCTTGACAAACTATTCTAGCACTATTCTAATAACTTAACACCTATAATAGCTAAATAAAAATGCGTTCTCTAAAACTATACTGACACCAATTTTAAAATATTGCCACAACTGTTGAGCAATAGTTGAAATGTCTTTTGTCAATAAAGCACTGTCCAATAACACAAAAGACTTCTCCGTTGACAAATATAAGGTTCTCCACAAGCTTTTCTAACATCAATTAGAATAATCATATTGTGGTTTGTCAGTTTGAAATTAAACAGAAATTATTATTATATTCAATACAAGTTAGCTAAACTCCAACACTTTCCAATTTACACTTATAAAAATGGACAAATTTTAAATTTTTTCCACAGAATGATGAGAAATCGGTCTCAGGTTAAAACAAACATGGTGATCATTGTAAATCATTGAAGATTACAAACCTATAGGATAGGATGCGGCCAACTAACAATCATTATTTAAATTGTGTACATGTAAAATTGTTTATGGTATTTAACAAAACAAATGCCCTGTTGCAGCACACTAAGCTGAGGAAACCTGGCAGAGATTTCACATATTAATGGGAACCTAAAACCTCTTACATTAATTGTGCAAGATTACCAATAGAAAAGTGCATGAAAAATAAAATATCTTTCAGCAAAATGACATATTCTTTGTAATGAATCAACTAATTTCCTTTCTGTTATTTTGCACAAGTAATCAGCAATTCTAATTCATGCAAGTGATATATTTTCAAGTGTTCTTTACTTAACATGCACTTCCACAATAACATAAACTACAACAGCTTTACTGCTGACAAACAATTGTTCTGATTCCTTACATGTAATGACACACAGAAGTACTTTTTAAATGCAATTTAAACAATGATATTCCTTGCAAGACTTGCAAACTATGACAACTTGACTCCTTGGGCTGTTATAAATGAAAATGTCACTTAAAAATATAAAAAATCAATGTGATAATAACACAACACGGCATAGTTTTTAAGTGAAATCCAATCAACATCAATGTATAACAATAATTGTGTTAAAGTTAATTTGGATACAAAGGGAGGACCAAATCGGACGAAAGTCTTGCAAAACAGAGCCATCCTAATTATTTTTAAAAAATTATAAAAATAAAGAAAATCTCGATTAACACATGGAAGACAGAAGTACAGAAAGACGGCTAATTTTCCACATATTAAGGAATGATGCAATTAGTGGCATGACACATGCCACACTCAAACTACCTCAAGTTAGTGGTGCTACAAATCCAAAATCAGTGACATCATCAATACCATCATCACAAATGCTGCATTAAGCAACCAAAGATGACTTCAGTGTGCAAAAGGTAAAGGAGCAGGTGACAGTCACAGGCAATGAGAGTAACACAGTAAAGAATCCATCACATTTTACCAACAAAAAACCCAAAAGTTCAACAGCTAATCCTCAAACAACCGACTTTAATAAGAAAGTGCATGAAACACAATTCTAAACATCAATCCTTAAAGTAGGTATGTTTTGCCTTGCTCAACTAGCTGGCATTCTGATTTGAAAACAGTGGTCATCACAGTCAACAACTATTGCAATAAATAGGTAACTATGCTATGGCAAGCAGAAATGCAACATATGGATTACATGTAAAAGCAGCACCAGCAGCTACACAACTGCAAGCCATTATCAGAATGTCAAAATGCGCAGTTTAGTTCTTACCTCTTCATCATCTCCGGTTTCTCCAACCTTACAAGAAAGCCAGCACCAAATGCAATCTATGCTATACCCATCAGGGATAACCCAATGCATCTACAATCTACGGGACACTAATAGAACTAAGGTCATGCCCGGCGATGCACTTCCACAGACCCATCACAAAGGCTAAGAAGTGTCAATAATGAAAATAGCACCTTATAAGCAGGTTATAATTAAGTGCACTGACTTATAAAGATTTATGCCACATGCACAGGTCAGAAAAATTAAGCAATGCAATGTAAAGGATCCCGACCAGTAATATACTTTTACAGTAACTTGACTTTTTGGACTTTACATTGCAGAAATATATGGACAATTCCTTCAAAATCTGGCAATTAGGAGATTACTCCTCCTTCAGGGTATCAAACATGTCACAAACTAAATGCTATTAATGACCATACATGTATTAGGAGTCTACCTTAAAATCTGCGTTGTTCACATGCTCAAAGACTATTGCAGGAGTCCGAAGCTGAAATTTAAAATAAAAACATAGTTAGTAAACATTAAACTCTACAATACTCTCACAATGGCTGTAAATTGCAATAGAAATCAAATGCGACAAGATTTAGTGTTCTGAAACTGTATTTCATTGACAACTATTTGAACAAGGCCTAGCTGTCCCTAGGAAGTAGAATCTG